>JAGDQP010003792.1:0-26908 GCA_022664845.1 Lepisma saccharinum | reverse complement strand
CTAATGTTACTCTGAACAAGATTCAAAGTTGGTTTTTCAGTTTCAATTTAGGTACAGGACTGCGTTGCACTTCACGGATAGTGTGCCTCTGTGTTGAAGGATTCTGGTCTTTGCCTCTAACCGGATACGAACCCGGCCTGCCTTTTTCCAGAGTCACCTCAGAAGATTTTTATAAATTGTCCATCTTGAAATTGGCTGCTATCAGGACAGTTTGCGCTAGCTGTTTCGACCTTTTTTGGTCTCTTCAGCCGATATCTTTTGCGAGCCTTGTTGGGAGAAAAAAGGGTAAGGAATACCTTCCTTCTTTCTGGACTTTCTTTTTTTATGTTTTTTTTCTTTTTCAGAGGGACAACGCGACCAATCGTTATGCTTCTTTTCGATTTGAAAAGAGCGGCTGTTTATGGCGCCTTTACTACGGTTCTTTATCCCTCTCTTTCCTTCGTTTTGAGGTGGACATTTTTTATTTTTTAAAAAAATGATATATACGTTCAGTACACTTAGTGTTAACTTGTTTTGGTATTTTATAATTTGGCTGAACGTATGAACCCATTTTAAGTTGAGTGAGAGAACGCAATGTCGGTTCCACGTTACTGTGTATATAGGTTCAAACAAGAGTATTCAGGGGGCAGAAGCCCTAATCAAGCCCCAACAAGGTCTCGAAACCGGGACCAACAGTACTTGTATTTAGTCTGGAAGCGAGGCTTGAAGCCCGAACTCTCGGAGCCATCACAGAACGTTCCTCTGTTTGGGTCTTATTTATGTGGCGAAGCACTACCTCTAGTGGGTATATGTGCATATTTGCATCCTTTTTGATGAGGCACATTGTTTATCAAGTATAATTATGTTCCCTGTGTTTGGAATCTTCCGCCTGCGGTCCTTAATTATAAATGTATATATTTGAATAATTTCAAATAGAATATGTTGGTACTGGGTTCGTTTCCCAAATATGGAGTTGGGGACAGTATTTTGTGCTCGTGTGGCCTGAGATTTCGTGCAGCTGTTGTGCTGCGATTATTATTATTAATAATAATAATAATAATACTCCGTTGCTATTGTTGTGTATGCATCTACAGTTTGCACTTTATTTGTTGTTGGGTTGTTATAAATATTTTTTCTAAATGTAGTTGTTGGTAGTCGCTGTTGACATCTGCGATTGCCAGATGGGCTTGGAAAGACAGGCCCTACAGTTGTCTGATTAGTTGGATTCTGAACCACTTCATGTGTTCGACCACTACGGGGTTTGAACTTGTGGCTACGTGCATAAGATGATAGTGATAGCCACGTCTGTATCTCTAGGTCATTTTTGGCCATAAGTTTGTCTATTGAGAGCAGTTTGATCTCTAACAGTCTTTTAAGAAGAGTTTTGTTTTCTACGTATATTTGATAGCGTTGTATGTACCTTGGTGGCCTGGTCCAGTTCGTGGAAGCACGTTTTTATAATTATAATAGGCCAATGTGGTATGGTAGTTCTCGTTGGGCTTTCAGGGTAATACCCCACCCTATTTGTTTTTTTGTATAATCTTTCCTAAAAAAATTGGCACTAGATTGTTGTTTCGGTGGAAAACTGTTTGTTCTACTTCAGCACAACCGTGCTAAAAAGTGTGTTTTTGAAGCTTTCATAATAAATGTACACCCCTCATATGTACTGATTTAAAATCACTTTTAAAAGGCCTATCTGCTTTCGCAGAGGGTCTGGGTGTGGTAATTGTGGGTATCTTGGACATTTTTGCTACTGCTTGTTTGTCCCCGAAAATGTATTCGGTTTCATTATCTGATATCATATATATATATATATATATATATATATATATATATATATATTGGCAGGTGCGCACCTGCTTGTTGAGAATGAGTTTTGTTTGTTATTTTAGTATTTTGGTTTGTTTATCTTTAGGCTCAAAGCCATGTTTGTTTATTATGCACTTGTGGTGCATTTAATCAGCAGTAGCGTGATCTACATTAGCGTCTGTTAATAGACTCTTTAATGCTAAAAAGTTGTTTCAGTTGTCGGTGTGAGATGAGCGTTATTAGGCCTTTTTAAGTTGTTTTTTAAATAGTTTTGTTCAACTATGACAAGACTTGGTTGAATAGGAGTGCCCAAGGAGAGAACAGATTCCGTCCTATGTAGACAGATTTTGTTTATTCTTTGTCATACGTTTTTTTTATTTTTTGTTTCTAGCATTATTAGGCAGTATTAGGTACTCGAAACCTTTGATTCTTTCTCAATATTTTGTTAACATAATGTGGGGGTCACATTTTGTGCTAAGTATAGCAAATTAGTCATCTTTTGTTAATATCAGTGTTTTGCCTAAGCGACAGGTCTTTTGAAGTAAGTTTAACCTTCTTCATTAACCTATTAGTCCAAACGTGTGTGAGGAGAGTTGTGGTTTGGCCCCTTATGTGGATTTAAACCCTTTATTTCTAGAGGGTAAATTAATGTGGAGGATTTTGGAAGCTGAGCTTCGTTTTATTTAACATCAAGTTTTGAAGATAGTTTCGTTTCTTGTAAAAACTATAGTGGCCTTAATGAAGGCCTTTGTTTTTATTTTATTAAAACAAGCTTTATGTTTTATCAGTGTGGAGGCTACAAGTTTGTTTTCTTCAAGGGAATCCAGCGCTATTGCATTTACTCTGGATTTCCCAGTTTGTTTGGGTTCTGTGTTGTGAAGGTTGTTTTACATACTTTGGGTTGTAGATCCCTTTTTTTTGTTTAAGTTGTTGGATCTTGTAAATTTTGCCACAGTATTTTCAATTTGGCTGTGGCATCATTCTAATTGTCGTCATAAAGTTGGTTGAATGCTTGTGGAGCTAATGTTACTCTGAACAAGATTCAAAGTTGGTTTTTCAGTTTCAATATAGGTACAGGACTGCGTTGCACTTCACAGATAGTGTGCCTCTGTGTTGAAGGATTCTGGTCTTTGCCTCTAACTGGATGCGAACCCGGCCTGCCTTTTCCCAGAGTCACCTCAGAAGATTTTTTATAAATTGTCCATCTTGAGATTGGCTGCTATCAGGACAGTTTGCGCTAGCTGTTTCGACCTATTTTGGTCTCTTCAGCCGATATCTTTTGCGAGCCTTGTTGGGAGAAAAAAGGGGGATTTTGGAGTTAGGCAAAGAAAGTGAGCCACTTACCTTTTGACGACGTTTGTACGTAAATTTGGAAAAGGTCCTGGGAGACTGAATCCGTCTTCTTATTCCTATCCAGAAACCTCGAGTGCACAACTCACTCCTCAAAAGAAGAAACTAAAGCCTGATCACAGGCCGAGCGGTGCGAAGACACAACCTTCCACTGTCACTCAGAAGTCGAAACTTGAAAATGGCGTCTTGATAATTTATCCACGGTCGGAGCTTGCAAACAATGATTTCGAAGTTGTATTTACACTGCACTGGAGGATTTCACAGACCTTCTTTTGACTTTAACGAATCCCTAAGTAACTTAAGTGCTTTAAAATACATTACGTTCATTAACTAACGATTCGTTAAATTCTCCAGTGATGTTGTCATTCGCGCATAGATTACTGGTGGGACCAGCAACTGTTCAATGTCCTGTTCAGAAAATTGTTTTCCGATTTTCTTATGCGGACCAGTTACTTATATTAATACTTTGGGTACCTTGGGTACTCTCTATTAATATAATGGATACTCTCTTCCATACGAATTCACTGTACCCATAATTCCTTTATTAGTAAGTCAAAACTTCTGCTGTACCTACTAATTCATGGGTACATATCATGGGCATGATGTGTACCTATAAATATTGTCGGTACTTTCAATTATCATGGGTACAGTAACGAATTACCGTCTATGTCTTGGGTACCAATTATAGAATCATGGGTACTGTTTCTGCAGTGTAGAATGCTAACATATTTTACTGTCTTCACGATAACGACACTCCAGTAAGCTTTAGAATGTTACACTAAAGCCAACCACTTGGTCAGCTCAATTTTAGCAAATAACAAAAGCAAATTTGTTTTAGTACTATTTCCATGTAATAAGTGTAAAATGCAATATGTTTTAGGAGGAGATCAGTTGGAGCAGGAATGTAAATTACGTTACTGTCCGCTTACCTCTGGAAGTTGTTATAAATAATGGAGAAAACATTCGTCGCTTAATTAATAGAGGAGTTACAGAAATGAACACTATGAAGTATTACAGTATAGGCATGTCTGATATAGATGGATTAGTAACAAGAAGTAAGTATTTTAGTGACATTTTGAAAGCTCCTTCCATTTTTGCGTTCATATCCAATTACAGTTTATACATAGGTAAATAGCGTATATGATTATATTTGCATTGAATTCTTTGTATAAAACTTCAAAATACCAAATGTACCAAGAAACAAATCCGAAAAACATAAGTATAAATTATTGGAAAGCTGTATTGAGATATGAAACATGTGTGTAAATGGTTAACAGAAACCCAATAGGGTAGTCTAGAAATGTCCTCCACACTAAGTACTATGTAACGAATTTACAACTATGGTTGATGAGAGTTGAAATAAGACAAACATATCACACTCAACTGTATTTCTTGTGGTGAATGAATGCAGGTAATTTGTAGAGATAACTTCAATTAACTAGGAGCTTACTATAGAGTGGTATGTTTGTTATGAAAATATGATGTTGAAGACTACCCGGTGTGGTAGGGAGCTCTAAGACCTTAGGGCAAATTTAAAAAAAAAATCCTAGCTTCTAGATTAATAGATACTGTATATGCAACTTTGAAACTTTAAAGCATATTCAAAACTTCGTAGAATTGGGATTTTCTAAAGTTATAAACCGCTAAATGGCCACATTTATCTAAAGGGTTGAATGTGACGTGTATGTTTTGTAACAATTCAAGAGAAAGAAAGTTCCTGCGTAAGTTACTGTAGCGTTTATTTAACAACATTATAGATAACAATGAAATTATAAACATAAGTGATTTTGATTTTTGACATTATAAATGTATATTCTTAGTACAGCAAGCTTACCTCCATTCACATCTACTCTCTGTTACAATTGTAATTAATGGTATATGCTAAATCATACCACCAAACTCTGTGTGTTAAAGTAAAACGCAAAATGGCCAGAACCAAAGTTGCCTTAAATACATTTCAAAAGCACCCAAATTCGGGAGTAATTCTCTGATTACTGTTCTGTGTTACAATTTAGTGAAATTAACATATATGATTATTTTCTTCTATAGTAAGTGACTTTTGGTAAACGTTTATTACTACCGAAAACTTTCAACGCTTTTGCATCTATTTAACTACTCTGCGTCTATTATTGTCATATTAATTTATTTTCATTATGTAACATTCGAAGAATTAGGTTGTAAATAAGACGAAACACTTGAAACCCATGAAACAGCCATGAAAGCATTTCATTTCTTAAATTCCAATGTATAAAGATAGATATCGTTATCATCTGTCCAGTAAAACGCTGAATATGAATTATTAGGAAATCTCTTACAAGGGTTGAACCTGGGTTCAAATACTATGATCTGGGAAACTCTTATTCTTAGTTTAATATATGCAACTCGATTAAAGAGAGTAATAATCACTCTCATGCAAAACGCTGCGATAGTTTACTAGTGGAATTCGACGGTGGCATGTGGAAACTGTAGTAATATTTTTGGTAGTGGATCTGGTCACTGCGATTGTTCATTTTCGAGTTAGAGTAGAACAGTGTACATACATTATCGTGAGGTCTATTAATCCCACGAAAATTGTTAAAATATTAGAGGTAAAGAAGTGATGTGCCGAATATGAAAACGTTACCGGAATAGACTTAGGACATGCAATTTGCAAAGATGTTATTCAAATTATAATGGATAAATGCAACAGGGATGTCATGGAAACGCAACAAGATATGCTGGATAGGCGTATCAATTATGAAGTAAAGAAGGAGCGTATCCGTAGAGTACAGAGTCTGGATGTACGAGCACTACAGGATCTTCATATCCAGAGAAATAGGGAACTTCAAATTAAAGTGAGTACGCACCACCACCACGTAATGATCGAGAGCCAGTGTATTAGATGGTATTGATAACGTATTGTTGAAGAATATTATAATCGTGACTTCACCGCCTGTAGTAAACTTCTTTGACACTATACTTTCATGCGAAGAAATCAATTTGTAAACAAATTTAAAATAATGTGACAAGCAAAACGCAAGGAGATGTACTATTCATATAAAACAAACAATTACAACTGAAAACTGCAGAACAGTATTAATTTAACAATTTAATAGAAGAGGGGAGTATGGATCAACAGTTCACCACTGGAACATGCAAATGTTTGTACTGGAAGCGTCCAAAGTAATTGGCATCGAGAATTTATTATTGAATTAATTTTATCAACAGCCTTAATCTGAATATGTCATTTATTCCAGACATACTACTATGTTCTTCACAAGTAAAGACATAACGGTAGATCATAGTATTCGTCAGAAGAACAATAAGTTTTAAAGAAAGTGAACGGATATATGGAAGAGAAGAACAGGAGCAAAGAAAGTATTTGGAACAGTGATCAACGTCAAGCTTATTATAAGTATAATATATATTTATTATCATTGCCGACACTTTGTTACAGAGGAGAGCAAAGCATAACTGGTGTGTTCTAGTTGGTGCACAGCTCTCTCTATATACAAGTATATAATTGATGTGGCTGTATAAACGGGTGGTGCATTAGTGTACAATCTCCATATCTCTTTTCAAGAATTAAAAGATGCTATCGGTCCAAATGATGCAAAGAAATCAGAAGCAACATGTCCACGGAACAGTCATGTAGACGAGGGTTCTCAAACTGAAATTTTTGTGCGGGCCACTTTGAGATAACCAAGGGACCATAGAGCAGTGGGTCACAAATGAAATCTAGCAGGACGCAATTTGAATCGCTGGACTAAATAACTTTGGAAGTATAAGGTACTTTGTAATTTACTGTCTCGTGCAGCCGTAACAGCATCTGTTGCCTTCATGCAAAATTAATAATTATTCTCTCGACAGCATACAGATAGGTTAACATGAGTAAAACAAACTTACCCCGTGAATTCCTGCCAGAGATCCTCCTTAACAGTTCACGCGAAAAAACAAAACAACAGATACTAAAGGGATTACTATAGATTCCGCCATTTGGCGCTGACTTCGTATGGTTTACATACTTGCTTTCAAAATTCTTTAAATAATGTAGGTGTTTTGTGTTGCATTCAACAATTAAATGTACCCAAAAATATGCTGATAAATATCTGCATTTTGAGCAGTTTATAACAGAATGCGAAACCAACAATAAATAGAATAAAAAATAGCTTCCATTCACACGTAATGGGCATACACAAACCAACTATCATACGAAGTAAATTTCTTACACAATTTTCATATTTGTAATTATCCTTCCAGCAAATCCTTCAAGAGTAACTGAAATTCTATACATTAATTAATTTGCACATCACTCATCAAATAGCAGCTTTTGAATAATTGCTTCAGCACATACTTTTCCAAAGTCGCTAATGGCATGATACTTTTTGAATTATAGTCAAATTATATAGAAACCAAATTTCACACGCTAATTCAAATACTATAAACAAAATCTGCGATTTTCCCTTCATTTCCGGCAATTTTATGACACATTACATTCAATTGAAAAACATGTTGCAAAAATTCAAATATAAGAAGCAAATAATAGTGTATTCGCTTATCGATTCTTCTTCAAGAAGAAATGAGCCAACCAAAATTTAATGTTCCCGACCAGAATAAACATTCGATTTTTTTCAACTGACAACTATGACAAAATCGCATTTAATAATTTCACTTTTGACAAAATATCATTCATAAAAATAATCATTTCTCATTATGCATATATTACAGCTTGGTTTCGTGGTTGGTAGAATGAATTTCAAGAAATGAAACACAAAAATTGATGGTAAGTTATGAAAAACATTACTTTGAATGAAACAACAAAATATAAAACTTTAGTGTCAGTACACGTTACCATGTCAAACAACAATTATAAGACACGACCATGGTAATCGTGTGGTCTCATGCGTCAGACCAGCGTTTTCAAAGTCCTTAGCGAATCATGGCTGAATCATGGGATCTTGTGGCTTTGTGTATTTTAGAATATTAACAGCTAGAACAATCAAGACGCGAAGGAGTTATCATTTAGTAAATGGACCCAAAATTCAAAGTTTATCGAAGTTTAACAATTATAAAATGATCATTGTCCAGCTTCAATATAATCAGAAGCCAAATTCAGCAGCAGCAAAAACAAGGAAGTGAATCATCATCATCGTCGTTTACGGTTTCTTCTGTTTCGTAAAAATCCAACAATTCAACTGGATTTCTGATTGCTTTCGCAAATTATCATATTTAGTTCTTGCGGAAGTGAATATCTTTTTATCACCGGCGTTTTGGAAATATATCTTATGAATGGATTAGAACTGCCCAGAAGGTGATTCAGGCCATCACCTAAATTTGTTTGTGGAAACCCTTCCTGGTACTTCTTGATAGTTTTATGCCGGGCCTGTTGTGCTTGTGTAGATAGCATGCCGATTGGTAAAGAACTGTTCAGTAACGATGAATGAATTCTTAGTTGCCTCCAATGATGAACGAACACAATACCGGGTTATGTTCCATATGCGTTAGTGAACCTGTCGTTCTTCACTGCAGCTCACAACAACAACGACAACAATACTTACTAGCACAAAAGTGATGCCCTAAGGGCAATAAAAACACTAATTTAATTCCGCAGACTAGCGCAAGTTTCAATGCTGGGCAGTCGCGGAACATTTTGTACGTTTCTGTCTTTGCCAAAACTATTGTCGAATTTTCAGTTTTATCTTTTTCATTTCTAAACGCACTTAAGTACATTTATCAGAATTGTACTTGAAACACTATCATACAGCCTTCGATTGTCTCGTTCGCCAGCCAAGTAATTGAATGCATTTGCAGAGCGTGATTATCAGTAACTTTCGTCGGCTGCTGCGTCATACGTTGAATACTGACTGCCGTTCTACGTGTGGAGAAATGAAAAACTATTGGGAATGGCGCGGCGTAAAATAATTTAGCAGTAATAATGTTTAAAAATGAATTTTGTCAAGCTAATTTTAATTTCTGACCCGCTGTGCATACGAGGTCTTCAATCGAGTCATTAAAATTATCATAATATTTAACTACTTAAATGATATTTGCGATTTGTTATTGTTATCAGGATATTTATTGGTGAGTAGTCGGTACCTTAGTGAGAATCTAATTTAGTATAAATTGTCTATTATAGACGAACACTGTGGAAGTTAGAAAGTCAAGAAAGCTTACATAAACATATTAAATCGTCATCGAAGTTTGACATCTCCTCTCTCGTTAAAAAGTTTCTAAATATTAAAAATATTTTGGTTTCAAGGAACTCTCATTTCACCCTTTAAAGTGTTCGTCGGTAAGCTTACTACTCAGTCTGAATTTGTTTAACTTGACGATGGAAAAAAAAAACTGTTCACAAGTATATCTGCTGCCAAACACGAAGTATCTTGGCAACATTAAATTTTTTGCGAGATGTTTTATCAAAGTATTTGGAACAAAATTATTGCAAGAATGAACTTAATTGCACTGAAAATCAATGTTTTATTGTAATGCTCCATTACATATTTAGCGCTTTCAATGTCAATTACATAGGGAGCAGAGAATGAAGGAAATAAAGATATCAATTGTTAACAAAAATTCTTAAATCTCACATGAAACTCATTTTAGTCATGATATTAACGTTCTGATAGCTGATACGGAATTCCTTATACTTTGTAATAGAAGTTTCTAAGAATGGAAAGTAAACATTTTTTAATAGAGTTCTGACATTCCAACTGTCTAAACTTGGTTTGAAAGACTCGAACACGATAATATACAGCTGAGAAACGACTTCATTCTTTCTCTGAAGCAGCAAATTTGTTAAATGTAGTTAACCAAGAAATTTAAATCGGTAACTTAGGATTTGTCATGTTATGGCCTTTTATATCAGTCATCAGAGAAAAGCATCAAACTTTGGAATTATATGGTAGGTCTGTGTATTTTTCACCGATGTTCTTTAAGAACATGGTAATTTGATTGTGGTTTCTAACATGGGCACGAAAAACGTTGTTAGTGTTTGTTATAATGTGCATGAACTTGTCAATTTTAAATGTCCTTGCTCACAACGCTTCTAATTGTATGAGACAATATAAAGCTGTTTTTTTCCTAACGCTAATAATATCTCTCTCAATTTAGCAGAACATAATATTTCGAACCTATCCAACAAGGAGCGCCATCAGTTGTAACATTCCGTTCAATCAAGTCCTCGAAACTTTATAACTTCAAATAAAGCTGCGAAAATAACAAATGTATCATATCTAAAACTTACTCAGTTACAATCAAGTTTCCTTTTGAATAAACACAACCAATTGTGCCACAAATTTTATATCAGTGTTCTTGTTAATTGTTATAGAAAATACAATAAAATTAGCGTTGAGTTTAATTAGTCATTCTTATGTATTTCCTGAAATATGAAATATACAGGCAACAACTCTATTGCTTGAGACGCTCGTGTTTGAAAACAATTACTTTTCTGGACACACTAATTCGGCAGCAGTAACCACACACGATTTAAAATTCACCCTTGAAGGGTTTTTATCAACACACTATTTCATGTGACTGAACATAGAATCCCTCTAACGCCAGAGTCGGAGAATTAATTTACCTGCTTAAACAAGTCCTGCTTTTTAGAAAATTAAGTTTTTTTCATTTAGCCACTTATTTCACACGAGCTTCACCCGTATCTTTGCCATAGAATTCAAGATGATTAGTACCATAATAGCATCTCACGTTGTATTCTACATAAAGTCATACGTTTACAAATAACACGTAGGCTTACCGTTATCAGCAATAAAACATAATTTCTTTCGCTTCATTGAAAACTCGACTCGAAAAATCAATTTTTTGTTTTGTTTAGTCCACAATGGTTCGTGGTGTCCTCAAATCTTGCAACGATAATTTAACTCATTTCCCGACGTCATACAATGATGAAATTTGCTCAGCAACGTAAGTCGCGTGACAATGCAAAACTACATTGATACTTTTTAATATGTGTATATTTTAAAAGCATATTTTTTTTTTAATATTTCGCATAAATGGTAGCTGCCAACTTTGTGGCATTTGACTGGTTGCAAAACACTTTGGTAAAAAATTAATAAAAAAAAACTTTTTAAAGACATACTTTTCTTAAACGATTCGTACTAAAATGTAAAAAAAAAATGTTTATGCATGACTAAACTTCCAACATCACGATTAATATTAATATTCTTTTAGGACGAGTATGTATTTTAAAGAATAGCCACCAATTAAACTATTTACTTCTGGAGTAATTAAATAATATGTGATGTAACGAAACGTTATCCTAACTATATTTGTTGAAGCTGACATAGCATTTCCATTGAATAATCCATGCCAAATCGTACCTGGAAATATATTACCTTAATACTCGTTTACAACACAAGTAATTTCTATCCATATATACTCCCAAGTCTATGCTTTAGAAATCTATGGGCATATATCACCTTTCTTAAGTTGCTTCGGAGTATGATAATCTTCAATTACTTCTGCATATTAACCCAATAATTATTTGTTACAAGATCACAAACCAAGATGTCTGCTAAACAAAGAATCTGAGCTGAACAATGTCAAGTAAAATAAAGTCAATCTTTTTTTCATACAAAATGTACATCATAATCTTTGAATCAAATATTTCGGATTCTGTTCATAAATTATTTCATTGTTTTAATCTATCAAGAATATGAAGAAAAGTGAAATTAAAAATATACCGAACGTCTATTCTGCCGTAATACTTTACGGTTGCGAAAGTTTGAGTACGACCCTAGCAGATGAAAAAAAATACGTGTATTTGAAAACAAGGTTTTGAGAAAGATGTACGGGCCGAAAAGGGACGAGCTGAATGGACAATGGAGGAGACTGCATAATGCATAACTCCACGCATTTTATCTTGTAAGAATAATGAAATCGCGATGACTAAGGTGAGCAGATCATGTAACTTGAATGGTGAAAAAACGAAGATTATATTCTAACTTGGTTGAAACGCCGGATGGTAAGAGACCACTGGGAACAGCGAGACTACTTTGGGAGGAGAATATTAGAAGAGATATTCGAAAAGTAGGTACTCGTGATGAAAACTAGGTTCATCTTGTCCAGGATAAAATCCGATAGCTAACGTTTGTTACTGCGGCGAAGAACTTGCGAGTTCCATAAGCCATTGAGTTAGTTTGTTAATGTATTACTAAAAAGGAAAGCATGGGGCGCGATCGCATATATAGTCACTTTACAAATCCTTCAATTAGCGTGCCCCATGCTTTTCTCTTTAATGATCCATAAACAAAATAATTTTTCTTTTTAGTACGAATTGTGTAAGAAAAGTATGTCTTTAAAAGGTTTTTATTAATTGTTTTATACCAACGTTACTCAGAGAGTCTCGTTTTTGCTCTGAAAGGCGGTTTTAATGTTGTACAAGAATACAACACCAATTACATATCTTTAAACAAGGTCTAAGGATCATGAGAACAAGATATACTTCAGCAATATGCAATAAGCATCTTCATATGCTGCCTGCAAATGGAACAAGAGGGGAATCGGTGAAACATTCTTGGAAAGATTACAGGCCACGCCTGATTATAGCAGCCAGCGAACTTATGTTTGAGGGACTAACCGATTAAGGGATAACATATGCTTAAGTATGTACCTGTAGTCGTTCAGTATCGTGTGATGTGAAGGCTACCATCTCCTGGCATGGATTACGATCTACCGTCCCAGAGAATGAGATATACTTCGGCATCCCGTTGCAGTTTCGAGCACACATATCCCCAGTTCAACCTTCCCTTATACAGATAGCGCCCAAATTTTCAGTAAATTTTTATGATAATTGGCATTGGAGTTGAGCAAATCTTTCAGCAAACTTGCGTGTTGGCAAGTGCCAAAGTTGGTACATACTTTGCACGCCAAACTTACTAAAACATGCCTTATTAAAGTAAACGACTATGGCGGAAAAGGAATTGTATTGGACTGGATTGGGGCTCAAACCTAGAATCTTCTATTGTACTGTCTTCTATTTTCGTCTATGTTAAGAAGATAGTTTTTGAAATAATTGCTGTGATATAGGATGAAATTCGAAACTGTGGAAGCTTATTGATTCTGTTTTAAAGCTATGAAAATATTTCGTCGATTTATCAGATCGAGTCTCCTCAGGAAAATCATATTGATATCCTTTACTGCTCGATTCAATGAAATATTGCGTTTCTGGACTTTGTATTGAATGATAATTAAATATCTTGATATAATTAAGTTATTTTCGAGAAAAGTGTACAATTTTGAAAATTGTGTAAAACGTTGGAAAGTACAAAAGAAAGGAAAGAGAAGGAAATATTTATAAGTACGAGAAAAGGTTTCTTTTGCGAAACCCTGGTGTTCCAGTTAGTAAATCAACAAGATAAATCACTGTAAGGAAGAATCAAGGCTCATCGAAACTTAGTATAAACTAGAGTAATATCTGGACAATTGGCAGCCTGTTTGTTTGAGAAATGGCATCAACTCGAACAGTAAAGTACACATAATTATGATACTGTTGAGGTGACTCGCTTGTTAAAAATCAAGAATCAGTATTGTTCTTATCACTAACGCAGGATCAATAAGCTTTCCCAGTTTCGAATTATAGCTTATGAATGCCTTTATTTCAGAACCTGTTTTCATAAAATAAAAGAACGATAAGCAACTCTGAAGATTGTGGCTTCAAACTGCACTACAGACTGAAATATTTTCTCGTCACAGGCTCGATATTGGTCAACCAACGTTTTTAAAAATAATGTTTTTAGCAAGTTTGATGTGCAAAGTTTGTAGCAAATTTGGCATTTGTCAACTAGCAAGTTTGCTGAAAGATTGTAGCAAGTTTGCCCCTTTGTAATCCCTACTCTCTGGAAGTTTGGACACTTGCAATACCAAACTTGATGCAAGTTTACTGTGCTATTTGGATACTCAATCCTCGTAGTGTTGTTGTAGAGTGTTAGTAGCAGAATCGCAACCAAGCTGTGTATAACACGTCCTCAAAGAATTTCTGGAAATACTTGGCTGAAAATACATTCTGAAAATCAATGAAATGTTTTTTGTTTTTATATCATTGAATTTCTATAATTTAATTTCTTACATTCTAGTGAATTTCTGCCCATATTTTTTTCACTATTTCTTTGTAAATATAGGTGTGAACGTTATCGGTCTTGGAAACGTGAATATGACACTCTTTTTATCAGTTTTTTTCCTTGCTACAAGGTGTTCTCTCAGCTCAGTTTGCGATGCTAATTTAAGAACCAACCAGGCAAAACAGGTTAAGAAAAAGTATGCGGAGCTGTGCTATAATATTTCACTTAGCAAATTATACTGTAGAAAACGACATGGCTAGTTTCATTTTCCAATTTCTTGAAGTGTATGCTGTTCAATATTAATATCTGCGCCGGAGGATCTGATATTTTACAATTATTATATTTAGTACATTCACATAACGCACTGAAACTGAACAGATAATTTGCGTGTCACACCTAATACAAACTTCGTATTTTGACGCGAGCCAAGGGAAATGGCATCGTTAGCCGCATACGACCGTCTTCGGTGAACATGAATGTACGAAGAGCTTATTGAAATATGACTCCTGGTCAGAACATGAAAATTGGGTGAAATTAACTGAATAAAAGCGACAAGCTCAAGATATTGCTCAAGACGACAAAATATTGCCAAACTCTTGATGTATACCTCTTGCTTTGACAACTTTATGGAAACACTAGGCTTATACTTTGAAGGCTGAACAGCTGTATAACACAATCAGGTCTGAATAAACCTTAACTCTTGCGTTTGTTTCAGGTAACCTAAATGTCATACGCAGGTGCTGTGTGATACTGTTGATAGTAAATGGATAAGTAAGACCACAATGTTGAAATATATGTAGTTTTGGTCGTTAGTACATCGATCATTTGTGCCTAACTTTGTTTCCTGATGCAACATCAAAAACTACTATCGAAAATATCTAATTTTTGTGTGGTGTCAACTATAATAAGAAATGTATTATACTTCAAACGCTATACGCATTCTACAAGCTATATACTGTTTGCTTCTTTATGTTTAAACATCAGCTGGAAAATATTTAAACTCTTTATTCAAAGGAAGACATTTCTTTCTCGTAAGAAAAACGTTCTAAACAGGGTAATCTTATTATTCCCGCATATTTCTAAATCAATATTATAAATGATATTGAAAACATTAAATCTTAATTACAATAAACACATTCAAAAGTACAAAAGCGCACTTGGTAAACATCTGACGTTATATTAGCATCACACTTCGAATAATAGCAATTATCTTGATATTTTTCTTGGTATCAATAATCACAAATGCAATACAGTATTTTCTTTGAGATACATTGCCCTTATTAACTAAATCGTACCGCACAATACAACAACATTAATCCACTGAATTTGGCTTATATCATTTAATATTCTTAGATCTTAACACAAGATTACGCGATAATTATTATATTTGTTCCACCATGTTTGCTTTGCTTGTAATATATTAAGCATATTCTAGTCTTTATCATGTAATCTTTCGCGGCGGTTGTCTTGATTTATCATTTTGCATTACATTTTCATATACGTGTTTGTGTATTTCACTTTTATAATGTCTTAGTTAAGTTTAACTACTGTGTTTCTTACATCTTTTTGTATGGAATGAAACAAAACATACTTTCGAATTCACCCATGAAAATACTTATTTTCTGTTGTAGCCAAAAAACTACTATAGTCCTCTGTTCCCACATAATATTTCTTACTGTGTCTAAGCCGAATCTAGTAAACTACGAATTCTGCTCAAAACAATCGTTATGTATAGCCCTATGTGGAAGAAAATAATTGTAAACTTATCAAGATGGGGAGATACTAACAAATAATTATATACATCTGTATACTCTCTAATAACTCAAGATTGCTATTTGTTACCGCTATAAGGTAAATAAATATACAAAACAAATATAATGAATAATATTCAAATGAAATTTGCAGAACAGAATGAGGGCCCGGGCTTTACTCAATTGCAACACTGATATATGAGGAGCATTTGAAAACAAAAACGAATTTTATGTATTTCAAAACATTACATTATGCTAACACTAGGCATAACATCTTATGAATTATTTTTTTTTTTCAACAGAGATAGGAGCAAAGTCGTGATTTTTTCTATATACTCTTTCTCTCCCTACCACTCTTTGATTCTATAAATTACATCTGAATTGTTCCCAACTCGACCAGCAACATCGGTTGAACCCCTGACTTCATTTCATCGATGTCGGTCTCTACGGTGTCTATAACGGCACCCAGCTCTCTTTACTCTCTGAATAATTGATATAGGAACTAGAATTGTAATCATCCTTCACAAAGTTTACATCTTGTGCCCACGTATCTACGCTACAGTTCTTGTTTTGTTTAGCTGTTATACTACAAGCTCTAGAAATACTTATACCTAGACTGGAGGTCTTAGTCATTACCATTTCCCCATCTTGCTCCATAAATGAGGATACTTCTTGTAGCCTTCTACAACCTTGAACTGGATCTTTTGCGCAGCTTTGATGATGAACTTGCAAGTTAGAAATCCATCGATCGTTAAAGCCCATTTTGTGTTTCATTTTCCTTCATTGCTTCGGCATCTGACATCTTAGTATCCATTTGCTGAATCTTAGTATATACTTGGGTGATCGTGCTCTGATTATTTTTATGTAACGGCACGACACTCGTTGCCTGACTTCAAATTATGTTCTTTGGTTTAAACTAATACCAAACAATCCGATGCACATATCGTTAGCGTAGTCCCAGTACGATCTCACCCAGCTATCACTAACTGAACGCTTCATCAGGGCAAGACGATCAGAAAGGATGTTTAGTTTCACTTTAGTTCTTAACAAGGATGTTATAGTAAGCAAGAAAAAACTGAAATTTCAAAATAATAACGATAACCTTAAATTTTTCATTTCTGAATTTAAAGTTGACTACTGTTCAGAAACAAGCTAGTTATTTCAAAGAACAACAATAGAATTTGCATGACAGTTAATTAAAATCATCTTAAACAAAAGAAATGACCTATATTGAGTAATATCGTTGGAATATTAGGAATCCAAAACTATCAACGATAGTTACAAAAGTAGTAAGAAAATAAACTTACTTCGTTTCAGCTTCACAATCACGAAACGCATCAGCAGGCCAGTTTAGCTGTAAAATGTTTAACCAACATAGAAACTTCACTTACTCTCTTTAGCGGAGTCGTTTAAATAATTAACAGTTAAATACTCTTTCATATTCTTTATTTGCACGGAACATACGCGACTGAATACACAACTGCATACAAGTCAGCTCAGTCACACAGCAAAAGCAGTCACATCCTCCCAGTGCAAATCATACACATAGAGGGGAGGGTGAAAGAACCCCCCGAAAACATATATGTTTAGCTGCGGATTCTAAATAGAAATTAAGTCTAATTTCGAAAAAAAACCGCAACCGTTCGGGCATGAAAAAAGGATAATAAAGGCTATTCATTAGGCCTCAACGAAGATATCTCGGCTTCTTATTTCTTCTGCAATCAGGCCGGAATTAGATAGGATAGAAGTTCTGGGGAGGGAGTTCGTCAGAGCATAGTTTGAATGCACCATAACAGTGGCTCAATAGTCAGTAATAAAACGAATTCGATTACTGAAAATGCATAGTATACTATTACATTGTTCGATGAAACAGCTAGGGAATCAATTTAACAAAATTGTAGTAGTTTCTTGTAAGGAACGAGACACACAATTATCTGTACGTAACTTTTTTTTGGAGGGGGGGGGGGGGTCGCAACCTTTTTTACGCTACCACTTTTTACTTTTGCTTTGAAATATTCGCAATATTAGCAAGAAACTAAATAGGGGTGAAGAGAAATAACAACAAAATTTTCTTTCGGTCTTTCTTTTCAGCCATTTAAAACGCTGCACTTAAAAGAACATGAATTAGTTCACTGGAATTGCAAGGTACCATTCGGAAGGCATCTAAAGAAAACTCGAAACATATTTTACCAATATTTGAAAGCAAAAGTAAAACGTGGCCGCGTAAAAACGGTTGCGAAACACAAGAGCGATGTTTCAGAGATAATTGATTTGATTTGTATATCTTGAAAGGGTATCTTTCCAAAATTTCGCTATTTTTAGTTTGACAATGTTTTAGAAAATAAAGTAATAATAGATTCACGTGTTTACATTGAAATGAAATAAAAGTATTAATCCAATTAACTTTCAAGAACTCATCCGTAAGGGCTTATCCATAAGAAAACGTTTGCATCGACTGTAATAAAATTACAGATTTGGAAAAACGAAGTTGTGGTATACCTGACGGTACTTAAAACACTAGAATATTATTTTCAAGTGGCCTGTTAAGAACAAAACCCCAGACAATGACTAAACTTCTGTCAGTTATGATTTTCATTTCAATGAATAATCAGTATCATTTATTTATTAGAAGTTAGTACGGATACAGCAAGCACCATTTTACACCGTTTTTGCAACAATGTGATATAATAATAATAACAAATAATAATAATAACAAATAATAATAACAACAAATAACAATAATTATAATTATACAGCAAGAATAAGCTCAGTAGTCACCAAAAAAATTAATTGAACAGCTGAAAATGCATAGTATACCATAACATGATTCGATGGAATATCTAAGTAGTTGATTTAAAAAATCGTAATGGCTTGTTTTGATAACGTAAACACATAATTGAAACGCATTTTTAAGGGCATTAGTCCAGTAGAACAAGATTTTCAAAAATTAAGAAAAATATTTTTAAACTTAATTAGGTGATATTAATTCTGTGGATGTTAAAAGGTTCGACGATTGAATGGTAATTCTGAGTCATGTAATTGTAGCGGTATTGCAATTTGTGAATATGTTATTGGTCAGTAAAAGTTGGGGTCTGTTACCCTTTAACAAATTAGGGAAAGGACAGAAACTACATCTGTTTCATTTCATTTGCCATTTGTTTTCTTTTATGTTTCTTAATTAACATAATGTTGATTGCATACATAATCAATTTTATTCTTTTAAACTTTATATACAAGTGACTTCTAGTGCTTTCAGATGTCCCTTAAGGAAGCTCTTTAGGACCAGTTTTATTTTCCCTCTACACTGATGATTTATGTGAAAGGATGGATAATTCCTGTTCTGTACTTCTCTACGCTGATGACTGCAAAATTCTTAAGATCATTAAATCTACAAAAGATTCTTTGTTCCTTGTTTGTTCAGTCTAGATTCTCATAACAATCTTTAGTAATTTACTTTAAGTGAGGCAAAAATCTGGTGGCCGAGGAAAAGTATTGTAAAGATATGACAATGTGTATACAAGAGATAGTTGTACTAAAAACAATCTAGGTTTTGAGAGGTATAAATGGTGTTGGGAACGGTTATTCTGCCTGAGTACTCTTAGGTTAAAAAGCGGAAGAAAGCCGTTGGTCCTGAGTGTGCCCTGCATTATCCTATAAACAAATGTTAAGTCACTTAGATTTTTTCGTGTGCCTATGTTTTTCAAGTCAAGAGAATTCAAAATGTCTGCGTTAGATTTATGTTGGAGGTTGGGTATTCTTCCACAATAAAGAAATTTTGGACTTTGTACAATTTAGATTAGTTATTTTTACAAACCATAGACTATACAGATGAACAGTATTCAATAGTATTAAGTACACAATGGAGAAAGAGCTCTGGAATTTTTAATATCTGTAAACCTGTAGAGAAGGCCAAGAAATCTGAGCGCTTTAGGAGTTACGAATTTAATGTGTGGAGTAAAATTGAGTTTTTCATCAAATATGATACCAAGGTCTTTGTAATGGTCAACTCATAGTATAATATATTAAGATAATGCGTATGTACATTTTTGGGAAAGGGGTTTGAGTGAGAAAAGCATTGCAGCAGCTTAACACGATTAGAAATGTAGATATTGCACTACATTTCAACAGAATCAATAGCGGCTTGAAGGAACAAAGTCCTTTGTAGATTTAATAATCTTAAGAATTTTGCATTCATCAGCGTAGTAAAGTACAGAACAGGAATTATATATCATTTTACATAAGTCATCAATGTAGAGGGAAAATAAAACTGGTCCTAAGGAGCTTCCTTGAGGGACACCTGAAAGCACTAGAAGCCACTTGTATAAAAAGTTTAAAAGAATCAAATTGATTATGTATGCAATCAACATTATGTTAGTTAAGAAACATAAAAGAAAACAAATGGCAAATGTAATGAAACAGATGTAGTTTCTGTCCTTTCCTTAATTTGTTAAAGGGTAACAGACCCCAACTTTTACTGACCAATAACATATTCACAAATTGCAATACCGCTACAATTACATGACTCAGAATTACCATTCAATCGTCGAACCTTTTAACATCCACAGAATTAATATCACCTAATTAAGTTTAAAAATATTTTTCTTAATTTTTGAAAATCTTGTTCTACTGGACTAATGCCCTTAAAAATGCGTTTCAATTATGTGTTTACGTTATCAAAACAAGCCATTACGATTTTTTAAATCAGCTACTTAGATATTCCATCGAATCATGTTATGGTATACTATGCATTTTCAGCTGTTCAATTAATTTTTTTGGTGACTACTGAGCCTCTGTTATGATCCGTTCAAACTAGTCTGTGTCCTATTCCCTTTCCACAGTTTTTTTATACCACATCCCGGCCTTTTGGCAAAAATGGAAAGGAACGAAGACATTTCGTTCGTGACGCAATGGCCTTTGTTAAAGTTTTGTAGCCCCGTATCAGTGACTACAAGTTAGACAGAAATGAGCTATACAGCATTGGACTCTTGATTGTCTAATACTGTTGGAGAAGCTACTAGTTTGATTATAAAACTGGCAAGTCCTTTCCAAACAATTGGTATTCTGCATCCGTGCTTTTATTCCCTCTGGGTCTGAGTAACTATAAGTCAGACAGATATGACCTTTGTATTTATAATGGTCTGAAACAGTGTTGAAAACTATGACTTTGACTCTAAAGCTGGTAGTTTTTTCAATCACTTAATATTCTTCATTTACAAATATTCCCTAGATTTCATTAATTACACGTCTAAGAAAGATTAACCATATACCGTTGAATTCGCTATGATCTGAAATGATGGGAAAAACTACGACTTTGATTCTAACACTCGCAAATTACTTTTTTAGTAGTCTCCATTAGTCCAACTCGACAGAGAAGAGGCACAAGCCTTAATCAGTGTCTGAAACAGTGGAAATCTATGAATGTAGAACTAGCAAATTCTCTCCAATCGCTCTATTCTCCATCTCCATGTTTTTCTGGCTCCCCTAGTTAGTAACTTCAAGTGTGAATTTGACGAGTCATACACTTTTGGATTTATCATAGTCTGAAACCATACCCACGTCCTCCAATGTAACCAAAACGAACATAGCGACGTTTTTTCTCGAAGCTGTCTCAAGCATAGTTTTCCAGTGAAGCCGATTATACCGTATCTGAGGTTCAAAATCGCAATCCCTTCTTTGCCTAATTCAGTTTTCTTCAGAAAGTGGTTGTAAGGTTCTTAGTTTACAATGGGCATGAAAGTCCATTTCGGGCTTCTTCGAGACTCGTATTCTATTTCATTCTGAACGTTCGTAGTAGCAGCTCAGCGCTTTTCTTCACGTCCACCCATCAGATTATCATTTTTCTCTCTAAAGTTGGTCTAGTAAAATACATTTTCCTCTTTGCGGACAATAGAAGGGTTCAGGGTCGTTACACTTGCAAGTGTAAATATAAAAAAGTTTCCGTATCAGTTCTTTGGCAAAATATTAGTATCTTTCTACTTAGAGCGCTTGGACGATTTCAGTATGGGCTGAGAAAAGGTATGGCAATCTTTTACCATTGTTGTTACTAACTGTATCCTTAGAACTGGAAGCGTCACCTTTTTCTACATTCTAATTATTTTTAACACAGTCAACCTTGACAGCTCGGCAAAGGTATGTTCTTTAGAACTTCCTTTTCACTTTTATTTTCAAACTAGAAATGCTTCACTACATCGTAGTAAGTTAGACGATAGAGATGAATGAGTTCAACTTAACTACAAAAGTAGTAATGTTTGCAGCTTTGACCTAAGAGTCCCTGTTTTCGCTCATCGTGTCACTCTGTCCACCAACAACAAGGATCAGGACGAAACTCAAATAGCACCATTATAAGAAGACCTGGTAGCCGTCGGCCTCAGCCTTAGTTGCTTAAAGGCCTTAAATAAATATTCAAACCTGGTAGCCGTGTGGGTTAGGGGGCAAAACCAGCCACTCCAAGTTCCGGTGTTCGAATCCGGCCGGGGCGTGGATGTTTATGATTGTGGATTTTAACTAGAACGTGATGGATAATGGTACCTGGCCGAAGTGAAACCAAAGCATCACTATAACGCACACATTCACGCATCAAGCACTATGATAATACAAACCAACAAAGCTAATTTTATTCTGTTATTCAAGAAAGGAGTATCGTTCTGCACAGTTTCCAATTGAAAACACACTTTATTGGTCCAGGTAAACCCTATTACACCCCTTTCAACTTGTTATATTCCTCGCCTCACTCTGACACGGAGTCATCATCCGTGTGTTTTTGCTGAACCATCTTAAGTAAACTGCCCAAAAACTATAGAGCCTTTTGTTTTCTTCCACTGCCGATGTGTCTGTAAATACAGTGCACTTCTCTCCTATAATGGGATACTCTACCAAGATTTTGTTAATTTCAAAATGAGGAAGAGCAATTAATAAAAAATAATTAAAATAACATTTTAAAGACACACTTCTCTTAAACAATTTTTATTAAAAAATTTTAAAAAAATGTTTATATATGACTAAAAAGCAAAACATGGTGCGCGGTAATTGAAGAATTTATAAAGTGATTGTATACGAGAGCGCGCCCCATACCATACTTTCCAGTGATACATAAGCAGAATTATTTTTTACATTTTAATTCGAATTGTTTAAGAAAAGTATGTCTTTAAAAAGTTTTTTTAAAATTAATTTTTAGCCCAAATCCTAAAGCGTTCTGCAATCCGTCGAAGGCCAGAACGTTGCATTCTAGTTACTATGAGCAATATTAAAAAGTATTAAAATATGGTTTTATAATATATAAATATATCAAATATATGAAAGTAACAATAGAATACCGTATTGTCATCCGAGATACGTCGCTGTGCAAATTTTAATCATTGTATGGTGTCGGTAAATTAGTTAAATTAACGTTGCAAGATTTGATCACAACACGAACCAATCTGAACTAAAGAAAAGAATGTAAAAAAGTGAATAATTATGGATGGTTTTGACATGTATTTAAGGCAAAGACATGAAACGGTTTGCAGAGCATTCGATATAAAAATGCTTTTAGAAGTAAATTTCGGTAGGAAGACGTTTTAGCTCATACCAATGTATATTTAAAGTAATAAAGGCAAATATTAATAATGGCAGCAAAACAGACTTTATAGTGATATTGAGTATTTTTGGTACAGTTATTTTATACTAGGTTATATTATACGAAAACTGTACAACAACACTTCAAAACGGGTACAATGAAATCGTTTATCAAAAACACTAAACAGGCTCATGCCAATTAAAGAATTCTGTCATGATACGATTAAACAATAGTTTTTAGCCATATGTTGTGCGAATTGTGTAGCCTGAATTTTAAAATCCAATTCACACTTCCAAAACGCCTTCAAAAATATTAAATTACTAACGCGAGGTCCTTTCTCGCTACGGAGCAATACAAACTTGTTGTCACTACAGAACTATACATTTTGAAATTTATGTTTCCAAGTTACCATACTGTGAATCTTGATCATGGTCGAAAATTCTTTAATATTATGTTCATTACAGGTGGATATTTTGTACATTTGACAAATGCAGAAGGATTTTTAAGAAGCGTTCCAACTACAGTAAAGGAAAACAGAGTGTGTGTCTCGTTAGTTTATTACGCCGCGTCTCATGAATCGACCATTAACGTAACTTTGGAATTTAAAGATGGCACCGAGATTTTCATGAAGAGAATCCAGTATCGAGATACAAATGTAAGCATATCCATGTATTATTCGCAATAATTGTAATATAAATCTAGGATATACAAAATATAATTAATAATATTGAGTATTGTTTAACAACAGTTTCTACTTTCACATGTATCATTAACATTAATTATCAAATCTATTGAGGATATCTAAAAGTAATAATATAATACTAACTTGTTAATATTGCGTTAGCTCTACATCGATTACACAACTCCCTGTGTAGCAGAAGGCCGACCGACGTACCTTACAAAATGGCAAACAACCGCATTTTGGATATTTTATTCTGACAAATGATGAACAAACCATGCAAAAGGCTGGAATTTGCTGCTTTTCTTATCGATAAAATCACTCTGTCTGCTATTGTGTTATTGTATAAAGGGCTGGTTGGTTTCTTACTAGTTTTAATATATGAATTGATGAATGAAGGGCACACAGACTCACTCTCTCTCTCCGCGTCACAAGACGTCAGCGCTGCCAGAAGCATGTTATACAGGAACAAGAGTTTTTGGCGAAATCGACGATTTCGAGGCCCGGTAAGAAAAAATATATTAACGACGGGAATAAAAGCTTTCAAAGTTAAAGAGATATGGCAAATATGTGCAGGTGTGCAAATTGTGATATTCATAGCTTGAAAAATGTTCGAGTTGTGAACCTTTGAAATTGCGTATTTTAGGCTAACTGATACTGACTTACTCATCATATTGTTTAGGGTGTTCGGAATAACCTAGAAACATGAATTTTGGCATGAAGGTGGAGGATGATAAGTAGGTAAAGCAAAAGTTCCGATATTTTGAAAAAGTCGCCATATTTTATTCAAAATGCCAGCCAAACTTAAAATTTCGAAGAATACACAGCCTAAACAGTTGAAGCTAGAAAACCAAAATTTGGCACGAAGCTGCATAGTAGGTTAGAACGTATGTTAAGAACGTTAAGAACATTATTAGTAGGTTAAGAACGTATTACAAAATCTTGAAACCGTTGCCATCTTGGATCAAAAATGGCCGCCAAAATGAAATTTCCGTAGAATGCACAGCCTAAACAGCTGGAGCTAGAATAACGAAATTTAGTATCACAGTACTTCATTATTATTCGTTTAGAAAAGTATTACAAAATGTCTCTAAAGACGCCATCTTGGATCCAAAAAAGCCTCCAAAATGAAATTTCCATAGAATAAATACACAACCTAAACGGCTGTAGCTAGAAGAACGAAATACAGTATGACGGTACATTATCATTAGTAGGTTACAAAATTTTTAAAAATTGTCTCCAAAGACGCAATCTTGGAACCAAAATGACGGACCTCATAATCCATTTTCCACTCCGTCTGAGCTAGAGATACGAAATTTGGCAAAATGTGTATTATCAAGAGAAGTTCAGCAAAATATTACATTCTGAAAACGTCACGAAGTTGGATTCAAAATGACAGGCCAAGAAACATTTTCCACGCCTTTTGAGAGAGAGATGAATTCTGATATGAAGAATATTATACCATCACGATTAGGTCACGACAATATAAAAAGTGTTTAAAATTTCGCTATCTTGGCGTTTAAAATCCAAAATGGCCACACAAAGGTTATTTCCAAACCACCGAAGCTAGAGAAACGAAATTTGGTTTGATGGTGTACCATGACGAGTAGGTTACAGAGCGAAGCCCCACGACGCTATTCGGGGAGATCTGCAATATGGAGGCCAACCCCTGGAGAGTCTGGTTGCGATAAAGGGGCACAGCGAAGCGTGTATACATATATCGTCATCGGAACTGCAATACCCGTCTGTGTTTTTTTTAACTTTTCATGTTTTGGTACCAGTTTTAGTTCTGTGTCCTGTGCATACTCTAGAAAAAATCATGTGGAAACAACTTCTACTTTTTGATATATAGTAGCTTTTCAGTACCTAAATTGTTTTCCACACTGTAGTCGATAAAACGCATTTTTTTCCTTCGTGAAAAATTCGTAGTTTGCCACATAGGGATATTGAAGTTCCGACAACGATATTATACACGTAGAAAAACTGAAATCCGAGCAAAACCCCAGAGGTGCGAAAAGTTCACCCAACTTCTTCAGTCTTAAAATGTGGTGAAATGGAAGACGGATAAGCCAAGTTCCTCGGCGACAGCATGTAAGAGGAACATTGGAAGTTGACGCGAGGTGGCAAGGTTCATGATCTTCAAACCATAAAGCTGGTGGCGGCTCTAAACCCACCACCAAACCTAAGGCTCGTACATCATGAACCTTTCACCTCGCGTCATATTCCAGTGTTCCTGCGTGTCCCAAAAACTTTAGCGCGCCACAAATTGTCAGTACTTCCAGAAGCATGTTATACAGGAGCAAGAGTTTTTGGCAAAATCGGTGATTTCGAGGCCTCGTAAGAAAATATATGTTAAATAGAGGATCCTATGTTCCACCTTTGTTCCAAAACTATTTCTTTACTTAAAAAATACATCTTTAAAATATTTGAAAATTTTGTACCTAATACTCCATAGTAGAACAGCAATTAGTTTAGTGATGTTGATAACCAATAAAAGTATAAAAACATTGTTGCCATGACATGAGGTAATGGTAGAGATTTACTGCTAAAAGTTTCAACAAATTGTGTATGTTCTACTATTCAAAAACTGACGAAAGAATTATATGAATAATTAAACATGATTTTGTTTTGTATACTGATGGGTCACTCTATTCCAAATCAAAAAGGTGAAGTGTAATTCAAAATTCCAATTTTGATGAAATTTGGTACATTGACTCCTGGAAGGGTTTTT
>JAGDQP010003791.1:0-90670 GCA_022664845.1 Lepisma saccharinum | reverse complement strand
TCATTACCAATAAGCATTTCATGTTTTCCTTTTAAAATATTCATTTATGTTCTTTATCTTGCAATATAAAAGACTTCTCTTTTTACCCTCTCAATCTTCTTTCTCATTTCTTTTTTTCATTAACAAAATTAATTTCTTTGCGCCTGTAGGTATCTCGTTGAAGCCAACCCCACTATTATTTTTTTTTTCATCCAAAAAAGGCAAATGCCCTGTGGCATTCCGGTGTACAAATGTGTGTTCCTAGCCGGGGAAAGGGGTAAGACACAAGAGTTAAGCTCAATTTAATTTTCTAATTAGTGAGCTGTCAATCCACGGAGTAAATTTGGTGGGGTACCAACATGACCTGCGGCATTCCGGTGTACGCGGCTAGGTGTACTCTACTGATCTTTATGTGAACCTTGCATATTTTACTGTCTGTAGAGGATCAAGTGATTAACTAATTCCGTTCTGAAGAAGACATTATCACTTTTCGATTCAGATTTTAGGTTTACAAGAGACCAGTCCAGTAAAGCCTCACATTTCGAATTATAAATATATTCAAAATTATAATTTTGTAGATAAAGTGGGAGTAAGTTACCTAATTCGCGAGGATGTTCCTTATTCTGAACTTTTCAAATCCCAAGATGGCAGATTTTTTGCCATTGAAGTATCTGAATTTTATTTGATTAATGTAGACCTTCCTAGTGGTTTAAATTTTATTCAAGCTAGAAATTTGGTTTTCGAAAAAAATAGCGTTATATCTCAATACTATTAAGACGAAATATTACTTGATCTTTGGGGATTGGCATTCGGTGTATATAAAACGTTATTCATCGTCTGATTCCAATTATAGTCCTAACTTTAGTCAAATTGTAGACCATTACCACCTTCTAGAAGTGTGAAATTTAAAATATAATCAGATCCCACTTTTCACTTTTTAAGGGTAATGTTAAAAGTCGTATTGACTATATTTTGTTCGACTGAAATGAAGCGCTATATTCAAGGTATAAAGGTGAGGCGTCTAGCTATTAGCGATCACGCAACGTTTATTTGTAATTTCAAGTGGGATACGTCGTTACATTTAAAAACAAAAATGGTATGGCGTTTAAGCAGTGATTTTTCTGAATAATGAGTCTTTCATTAGAATGGCTAACCAATTATGGTTGGATAGCGATAAGTTTGTTCCTGGGGTAGGAGGACCTTTACAAGTACACAGTAAAAAATAGTTGTGTTAATTCAACACAATGCGGTGTCCCAGCGTGACTACCACTTTTGTGTGTTAAATCAACACAACACACGGTTTTGATTTCGGTACTGGGAGAAAAAAAAGTTACGGCTTCAGCTAGATTTGAACATGGGTTGTTCACTTAGAAGCTGAAAGTCTTACCGACTTCGCTAAATCGTCAGAAGGAAAGCATACTAGAATGAAACAATATAGAGGATAAAAGAAAATGTGCTGAACCCCAAACACAAACAAAGTTACTCTCACGACTTATGCCATGATTTAATCACTTTTCCATTGGTCAATTAGGGATCACAATCCCCATTTATTGAGAATATGTTCCATTTCTATTAAAGCAAGCGCAGCATTTGACATGTTGTTACGATAAGAAAGCAGTAATGCTGCTCAAGTGTTTGGCTGTCGCCATCTTGCTTTCTTTCATAGAAATAGAATATTCTCAATGAATGGGAATTCTTGTTCTCAATTGACAAATAGGAAGTAATTAAACCATAGGAAAAGTCGTGCAAGAAACTTAGTTTGTTTTGAGGGCTCAGCAACATAATTTGAACCTATACACTGTTCAAATCTAGAATGTAGTCGTTTAATTCAAATGTTGTTCACTAAAATCGTTTGCATCTAATGCCTTTTCTGTCTGGCGATTTAGCCAAGTCGGTAAGATGCTCGACTTCTAACTGAGCAACCCATATTCAAATCTCACTGTTGCCGTAACTTTTTTTTTCACAGTAGCGAAATCAACACCGTGGATTGTGTTGATTTAACACACAAAAGTGGTAGTCACGCTGGGACACCGCATTATGTTGAATTAACACAGCTATTTTTTGCAGTGTATGGTCCAGAAAAAAGTTTTTCAGATTTGAATATAAGTTTTGTTCAAGGCTACTACACGGACAAGCGGAAACTGCTTGATTTCTATAATAATGTTCTCCAGGATTATTATAATCAAAAGGTTTCGACAGATTCTAGTTGATTGCCTAAAATTAAGAAAATGCAATGTAAAATCAAGCGTCTTCACCGTGACAAATTTAGAGCATTAGAAAAAAGAAATACTTCAAATGTGGGATTTTTTAAACTCCCTCTTTATACACTGTACTGCGGGAGGCTCGTATCATAAATTCTTTTGATGATGACCATTGGGTCATTTGGAGAAATGAAGATGTGTACAAAGGTATTACTAAGCAATACTCGAAAGTTTTTCAGTCTCAACAATCAAAGCCGGGTAACGCCCGTAGTCTTAATATTTCGTCAGACCTCCTGTCTCTATTAATAGAAGGTCAAAATAGGTACATTGAAGATTAAAAAGAAAGAAATTAAAGACGCTATTGCTCTTTTAAACCCTCATTCCATGCGGGGTGAAGATTCCTTCTGTAGTCCTTCGTATAAAAGATATTCTGATAAGATCGCGAGTGAACTTGAATTGGTTTTTAATTACTTTTGAAAAAATTCTGCGATAGAAACGGATATTTTTACGACTATAGGAGTTCTTATAAAGAAAAACAATAATATTGTCTTGCTTGACTCCTGTCGATTGATTCATCTTCAAAATTGTGACGCAAAAGTTCTTTTTCGAGTTCCGGCAACTCGTCGATAATCGGTCGTTCCTAAATTATTACATCCCTGCCAACCCCAGTTTTGTTCATTTGATGAATATTAGGGATTTGCTCTTGTATTCACAGGGGGGAAGTGTGCTTCCTCTTTTGTTGGTTAAGACAGACTATAGAAGAGCTTTCGACACAGTGCAGCATGACTACTTGTATCAAGTCTTAAAAAAATAATTTTCTTCAAAAGTTTATTGATCTGCTGCATTGGATTTATAATCGAAGAGGGATGAAATTGTCTATCAATGGTCAACTTAGCTATAAAATTAAACTAGAGAAATGCCTTATACATGCTGTTTCTGTTCTGGCTATATAGTCTGGCAATGTTACCTTTGATTACAGAAATATATAATTCTCTGAAAGGAATCACTTTACTTCGCTATCCTATTAAGTGTTTAAGTTACATCGATGACACATCACATATGTGGTCCAGTGAGAAGCTCAGTTGACTCAGGTTTTTAATTTATTAAAGTACTTCCAAAATATGTCAGGTATAGCCATTAACCTAAGAAAACTCAGGCTTTAAATTTGAAATCAAATATCAGAGCGGAGTACCTGTCCTCCATAAATATTATTACTACACTGTTGATTTTTGGTGTACAATGGTTTGTTGACAACCGTCAAACAACTCAATTTGCAGAAGTTTAACTCTGAATCGCTTTTACTAGAGATTGTCATGTATCGGAAATGTTTGTCAGTACTTTTGAATAGAACACTTTTTTCTAAACGTTTTCTGCTTTAGTAAACTTGATTATTTAATGCAATTGCTTTGCTTTTCTGAAAAGTTTTATGTTCAGTTACATAGAAATAGTAGCTATTTTTTTATGGACAGGACAACTTTTGAGAGTAGATAGAACAGTGTTGTATAAAAAGATTCAAAATGGGCGTCTGATCCTGAAAAATGTAGAAATTCAAGCAAAAGCACTTACGGCGCATCGTTTTATTTATGTTCTTTGTACTACCAAATTTACGCTCTCATATGATGCAATTTCGATAGCGATAAATAATTTGGATGATATTTCCCATTGATATACCTAAAATACAGAGACAGATTAACTCGCATTTCTTTTTAGATTTTGCTTATGCAATAGTGGGTAAACTTCCTTATGAAAACTATTCTGTAAAAACATTCTGTAACGAGTATAGTAATTATGATTTGTTTCAGTCTCATAGTGAGATAAATTATGGGCCAGTAAAATGGCAGGATATATGAACTAATCTTAACCACCTTAGATATACTTACATCATCAGTTATTTTTGATAGCTTACAACTTAGAAGATGATAGAGGTAACTTAAAATCTAAACAGATAATAGACGATGATGGCTGTCTTAGATGTAATTTGATCGAACCAGTAGGGTGGTAAGATGTCATCCGAAGAATATTTTGTTTACAGAGGTCATCATGCGACCTCATTACAAATATTTTCCTCCTACTAGACGCAAATTTGTATGCTGGCTAGTAGCCTTAACGATATGTTTGTTTAAATCGGAATATGATCTCACAGAGGATTTTTTGTATGTTCAATTCCTGTTATATCATTATTAGCGTATTCCACAGCATTTAGCAAGAAGACATTAGGTATATTATGTATTAGTGAGTGTAAGAGATGAATATTTTTCAATCTCGAATTTGATAGTGAGCTTTTGTTTACTCTGCTGTTGACTAATGTTGATTGTGTGATTTTTCAAATTACAGTAAACCCTCGTTAACACGAACTCGCTTAAGCCGAACACTCGGTTAGGACGAACAAAATTTCGGTCCCGGCATCGCTGTACGTTATCTTATAGGAAGTTTTATCGGTTAGCACGAATTACGAACTAATTTTTAGTCCCTTGAGTCAGTAAATGTTTTCATTTAACACGAACTTTCAATCCTTTGTTTTTTTTTTAGATCATTTTTCTTATTTTAGATTTCACTCCAGATCAGTTTTTGTCATACAGTATTTATACAGACGAAAATTGCCTTGTAAATAAGAGAAAAACCAGAAACGGGTATCTTTCCTCTCTTATGAGGTGTTGATTCTGTCCTCCGTCAAGCGCTGAACATGCAGGTGTTGTGTTTATTTTATAACAATTGCTATAACATTTGTTATTGCTTTAACAATTGTTATAACAACAATTTTATAACTTGACCTGGATTTTCTGCGTGGAAATTCCATTTGCGGAGGGCGCTTATGCTCGCTGTTTCCACCACTTGACCTTTCGCGAGTGGGCAGTATTGGCACTATTTTTTCCCGTAAATTTCACCTCTGAAGTTAGGGTGCGGACATTTTTCGAGCGAATACGGTAACAAGTGCAGTTCTGTGTTTAGATGTGCTTTTCTATTCTTTAAAAGTGCGAGAGAAGTTATGGCCAAGAGGAAGCAGACAAGTATAGATCTGCAAACAAAACTAAAAATCCTAGAGGAAGTAGATCGTGATGTGTTGAAGAAAAGTGAAATTGCTGAAAAGTATGAACTTCCCAAATCTACCCTATCCACAATACTTAAGGATCGTGAGAAAATTCTTAATGCTGCTGCATCGTGTTCCGGGAACAAATCTAAGCGATTTCGCAGTGCTAAGTATGAAGATGTCGAAACTTTACTTCTAGAATGGTTCAATCATATGCGCGCTTCCAATGTGCCTTTAAGTGGACCTATAATTCATTCAAAAGCAAACGAAATTGCAAAAAGCTTAGACATTCTCGATTTCAGTTGTTCCGCTGGTTGGCTTTACCGGTTCCAAAAAAAAAAAAAACACTCAATTTCATCATTAGTGATTTGCGGTGAAGCAAATAAAGTTGATGAAGAAGGAGCAAATAACTGGTTGCGTGAATTTGATCAAGTGAGAGAAAAGTATGCCTCGTGTGATGTGTACAATATGGACGAAACCGGACTTTTCTACAATCTTTTTCCAAGTCGTACCCTTGGAATAAAAGGTGACAAGTGCTATGTGGAGGGCGCAGTAAACAATGTTTGACTGTTGTCCAAGTACGTAATGCAGACGGCAGTGACAAACATCGTCCTTGGGTGATCGGTAAGTCCGAGAAACCACGTTGTTTTAAGAACATAAACGTTGATTCTTTACCTTGTATCTATTCTCACCTAAGAAAGCTTGGATTGACAGCTCATCATTTCGTAAGTGGCTTCTTCGTTTCAACAATCGAATGGTGGCTCAGAATAGGCATGTTCTTCTGACATTAGATAGGTGTACAGCTCATAACATACATGATCTTAACATGTTAGCACTTTGCGTTCAGTGCCATTCTAAGACGAAATTGTAAAGAGCTGCTGAGCAACTATGTAGCAGCTGGTCCGTTGAATGTACCCCTTCCCCCGTAATTTGCACCCTGGTTACAGTATTATTGAAATGTAAAACCTTTTATCCTCAAGTGAATTTTCTGTGTTGTTGCAAACTGATGTTATAAAGAGAATTGATGGATGTAGTAGCAATGTAAACTTTTTTCTTAATCTTCGAAGATAGGATAATAAACTTACTGTAGTGTTTTCACTTTTCAGAGGATGGTACCGAGACCGAAACTACTCTCGATCTCGTCTCGAATTTGAGACCGAGCCGTGCTTTTCGAAATCGAGACGAGACCGAAAGTGTCTCAGTCTCGTCTCGATACCATTCTGTGGATGGTATCAAGACGGAGAATAGTCTTGGTCTCGTCTCGAATTTGGAACCGAGACGTGCTTTTCGAAATCGAGAGAGACCGAGACTACTCAGTCTCGTCTCGATACCATCTCTAGTGTTTTCTATGACATACATAATATACCGTAGTGGTATGTATAGTCTGTATACTGTAGTGCGTATGTATGAAGAAAATGTATTCGAATAATAAAATTTGGATCCCCGGTTAACACGAATTTTTTAACACGAACTCCTGATTTTTCAGACCCTTGGAATTCGTGTTAACGAGGGTTTACTGTATTTTTTTATCTTTTTTTCTAATTTTATAACTTTGGTAGTTTGTATTTTGTTCATTAAATTAAAATAAGAGTAGTGGTTAAAGCGATGCACCATCATACACTATAATCGCTCAGAATTATCCGTGCTGGTTTAATGTAGATATAATAAAGAAAATTAAAAGAAAAGCGTATCACCATAAAAAGTACAAAGCTAATGGAGGTAATATCATCATCATTATCAAGAATTTTGTAAATTAAGAGCGGAGGTAAAGCATGAAATCAAAGCTGCGCACAATAATTATATCAACTTGTCTGAATCTGCAATTGAAACCAATCCAGCTTAATTTTTGGACTTCATGAAACAGAAGACTCGTCATTTAAATGGTAATACACTAACATGGCCTCATGTTAGAGACCGACAATGAGATTGTGAATTCCTTTGCTGAGTATTTTCAAAGTGTCTATAAGAAAGAACATACACAGGGTAATTACAAACAAACCGAAATGCTTAAACTGAGCGATAAACTAGATCAACTTGAGGTCTCACATATCGAAATGCGAGAAATACAACATACAATAAAAAACTTAAAATCAAAAGGAAGTACAGGCCCTGATGATATTCCGCAATATATAGTAAAGGGCTGCGAAGAACCCCTATTGGCACCACTTTATATCATTTTTAACCTAATAATCACTTGTAATGTGTTTCCGGATAAATGCAAAACAACAAAAATTTGTCCCATACCTGAAGGCAATAGCAAATCTGAAATAAAAAATTATAGGCCAATTGCCATATTATGCACATTTGCCAAAGTATTTGAATCAATATTGTACAAAAAAATCAGTATTCATGTCAGACCATCAATATCAGAATTTCAACACGGTCTCCTCAGTGGCAGGTCAACTGTAACGAACCTTTGCCTCATTACTGACTACATAACTTCAACCTTAGACCAGAGCCAGCAAGTGGATGTAATATACACCGACTTTGCTAAGGCATTTGACACAGTAAATCACTGCATTCTTACGGAAAAACTTAGGCAATTTCATTTCCCTCCAGGTCTGGTTAAGTTATTTGAGTCCTATTTTAATGATTGTAAACAATATGCTGTTTACAAAGGTGGAATATCCCAAGAATATCCTGTATCGTCGGGAGTGCCTCAAGGGTCGAACCTAGGACCCCTATTACTTTTATTGTTCATTAATGATCTCCCTGCATGTATGAAAACACCTAACATACTTTTATTCGCTGACGACCTAAACATTTACTCTACTATCAACTCATTGAACGATTGTGAAAATCTACAACTTGACATAAACGAAATAGTTAAATGGTGTAACAATAACTCACTTGAAATTAATGTTAACAAATGTAATGTAATGTCATTTACAAGACGTCAGACAGCCGTGCATTTCAAATATAAAATGAATAACACGCCTCTACCATACCCCAAAACTATAAAGGATCTAGGTATAATATTTAATTCCAAATTGCTTTTTGATGTTCATGTTGACAAAGTTGTTAATGAAGCGTATAGAAATCTGGGATTAATAATAAGAATGGGAAAAGATTTCAGGAAGACAGAAACTCTCATACGTCTATTTCAAACATATGTAAGATCAAAAATTCGCTACCATTATCTGGAATCCAAGTACTGCACATAGCTCAGACAAACTGGAAAAAATTCAAGCAAAATTCCTAAGATTCCTGGTATACAAAGAAACAGGCGTTTATCCGAGAACTGATAGCAAAAAAATATTAAATACAAACTTTAACATGATGAGTCTTGGGAACAGACGTACTCTTCATGAAATTATTTTTCTTTACAAAGTGTTTACAAATAGAATAGATTGCATCAATCTGCTCTCAAAGTTTCAGACACATGTCCCATCAACCAAAACCAGAACAAAAAACCCAGGATTCTTTTATTATAAAAAACCGCGAACAAATATTATGCAAAAGTCAACGACTTGGAGAATGAGCGCAACCTATAATGACATAAGTAAAGAGTTGAGGAAATTGATTTTCATAACATGAATGTTAAAGAAATTCATAGCATTGTAAAAAAAATCTGTATGTTGATTGTACTTCTAATGGTGAGAATAATCTAAAATATAGAACATTGTAATTAGGTTCTCCTGTTATGTTCTAAATAAATAAATAAATTAGATGGTAGGTTCGAATCCGGTCACAGGCAAGTGCTGAAAATTTCAACAGTAATTGAAGGTGAATAAATAGAATAAAAGACAAGCTATAATAAAAGTTAGTTCTTTTTCTACAACCATAAGTCATCCAGTTCATTAAAACAATTAATTTATCGCAGTGTAAACGGGATCGGGAAGAAGGTGGGCGAGCGACAACTTCCCGACTAGGCGTCGCATTTTGATGTCGGCCCGACTTTCACCGACCAAATGCCGACGTCGGGCCGTCATCGCCTGGCTTGCTGGGCCCCAACTACCTTATACCATTTTATTCTTTGGTCTTATAATTAATAAAACGAGGTATCATTCAATTTACAACGGGGTGGTGACGCAATCAAAGTACCATACGAAATTGCGCACCAAATTTTTGCTTCATATCACTCCGTATGAAAATTTCCTAGGCACAGGGGCGAACTGGCCCGGTCGGGAATTCCCGGGTGGATCCCCGCTACCCTTTGGTCTTGTAAGCTTAATTTTTCCCTATAAAGACGACCACTTAAACCACTTTTGCTACTACTGGTAGCGTTAGGGTCCTGCCGGTTTTCCAAAATAGCAATTTGAATACACAAGATTTGTTATGGCCAACATAAAGGTAGTGCTGAAATTATAATATCAGCAGGCATACATAGGGTACTCAGAAGTCACAAGATGTAAAGTTTAATGATAAGTACATATTGCTTTAATACATTCATATTTTTTAGGGCACAATACTTTGTATCAATACCCTAAATGCCTTTGCAAGTTCCTCTTTGAGGCTCACGCGCTGCAAACTCCAGTACCACAAGGGCCCTTTGGCTTCCAGCAGGTGAGTCCTTTGGTTTGCCGGGTGGGCCCTTCTGTCAGTCCGAAATCTTTTGAGATTAAAAAAAAATGAAATTTAGTGTGGTACAACGTGTATTGTATTGTATGTTCGCATGTAATGAAGAATTGGAATATTGGTTTGAATATGTCAATTACATACATTATTATTTTGATACATTGCTTGGGAAGGGCTCGCGAATCTCTCAAAGTCAAAGATTCTTCAGCACAATGAGTGGTTTTAATATATCACAGTAAAACAAGTCCGCCTTCTAGCAAAGGCTCCGGTTACTTGATAGCATCTCAGACACATACATTCATTTTTATAAAATAGGTTAGCGACATTTACAACTGGAGTACTTCAGACAGGAACACCCAGAGCATTTTTCTATTGTGTCGAATAATATTTAAACCAATTTTGGTGCAGATAGATATAACGTAGTGGAAGCAATTTGAAAATTTCGATTTTTTAAAAAATAAAAATGGTTGGTTACTGCTCACTGCAGCAATCAAGACTGTTCCGGAGGCACAGAGCTAGTCTAGTCAATACCTTTTCAACGACACATGAACCAAATCTCTACAACTTTTCCTAAAATTTATTTGTGGACACGAGCAGACGGGATTATAACGTCCTTCTTTTGTTAGCTACGCTATCAAGGGACCTAAAAAGCATGTAAGAAACAAATACGTAAATTAAAACTATTACATTCTATTCAGTTTCGTGGAAAAAAAAACTTCCTTCTCTAGGGTTCCAACACATTTCGGTAAAAATATTAAACATTAGAAGTTTCGCGCCCTAATGGGGTGAATGCACTTTCTTTCTCTATTTTATGTCTTCAAACTTCCCAGTTTTTATTATTGTTATGTATTAAAGAATAATGTAGCAAAGAATCCAAGATTCGATCGCTAAACTGACTTTAGCTGATTTATGAATGTTGCTACTATGTAGGTGGCCTGTGAGTTCGTAAATCCAGTCATACGCACTGAGGCATAAAGAGGAATTCAACATTGCAAGACTGAGTATCGTATTGCTTAAGTACCTTAACGCATTAATCATGAAATAACAACGCATTTGTTCAATACTTTTTTCAAATGAAACATCGCTGAGTTACGCATTTGAGAATTACCACTTTAATGTACAAATGCTTGGACATTGAGCGAAATGTCAATTCACCTGAATAAGATCTGAACATAAACACATTTATCTGAAATTGTTTCAGTCATACATGGAAAAAGTTCCAACCCGTCCCGGTAGCAGATTTAAAAACTTTTCCATTTGCCCCGTTGTAATTGAGACCTTTTTATGTCCTCCCTGAGAGCCGAATTAAGGGGGCACTAAAGGGGTTGCAGTCTAAGGCCCCCGCCAAAAGTAAATAATTAAACCATGTAAACGGTAAGCAGAGGCAGGGCCGTCCTAAGGCATGGACATAGTGTGCAATCACTAGGGGCAGCTAATCCCACACGGATCTAGAGGCCCGCCCTTCATGCTAATCGAAATACTTCTTACAAGCATTGTATTTTCTAACAAGGGAAGGGGTTGGGTTCGAACACGAATTTTTTGATAAGACTTCGTATATGTATTTGTATCCCCATGCGGATAATGCCTGTAAAGCAGTTCGACTAGGTAAGGCTTTGTTTGTCCGCTACAGGGCGTTAAAGTTTGGAGCAAGGGGGAAACAACCGCTGCAATGACTCCCGTAGTTTTGGCTTGAACATATATATATATATATATTTTTATAAGACTTCATATTTGTATTCGTACCCCGATACTGATAACGTCTGCAAAGTAATTCGACCGTGTAAGGTCGCGTTTGTCCGCTACAGGGCGTTAAAGCTTGGATCAAGTGGAAGACAGGTGCGGATCCAGAATAGGATACTTTTTTATTTTAAAAATAAAATAAAACCCATCCAAGAGTTGATTCTTTTTTTCAATTTTGTATTATAAAAGTAAAATAAAACCTAAAATAGGTAGACCTTACTTTTTTTTACGTTGCAGAAGTCAAATATATAGCAATACATCGCGAGAAATTACTTGCCTTGGTGTTCTTGCTTACAAAATGTCCCACAATATGGGGACGAAAACGAAGGTCACCATTTCTGTTTTTTTTCCTTCTTCTTCTTAAGAAGCGATATTTTGCGCTCTCCCTCCGTTCTCAAAACCGATCTCTGCTTCTTGTTAACAATCGGCAGACAAAGCTATAAACCCTATCTGTTCGCAAGAGATTTTCAATATTCCTGCTTCAGAAATGCCAGTTTTGATAGGCGCGGAAAGCAAATAGACCTAATGGTTTTCATGTGGGTGGGGGTGGGTGCCAACTTTGTCTTTGTCTTTCAAGAAGGAAAATTCAACTTCTTGAATTCCATGGAATCGCCATAATTTGTCATGGGACTTCTGACCCTTGCAGAAGTATCTTCCTTGTTTTCTCCTGTGGCCACTGGACTATAAAAACACACCTTGACCATTCCCGAAGCAGAAACGATGATTGAATGTGTACCTGATGCATTAACTAGTAAGCGCGAAAATGCAGAAATGGAATACGGTATTCTTTTCTAAGAAGCGACAGAAATGATGCGAACAATTGATTCGATCATGGAAATCTCAGTGAAGAGCCAGTGTTCAAGACAAACCATCCTAAGCAACGTGCCAGCCAACTCTCCGCCCGAGGAGTATTATAGACGTTCTGTGTACATTCCTGTGATTGATAACATCCTGACAGATATAAATTGTAGATTCTCGAAAGAAAACTTAAAATTACATCCAGAGAATACTCAGTTTCATCAGGAAATAAGTACGGAGAGGCAAAAGGAAAATTTGAATTTTTGTCACCTTTCGCGAACAAATCCATGAGGGAGTTTGAAATTTGGCGTCGTCTCGCCGTGTTATAGAAGGAAAGTAGTGAAATAAATAACTCTTTGGACGCGCACCTCATTTGTGACTGAACAATATCCTGTTATTAATCTTGCCCATCACATTCTCACCACTTTAGCTGTGAGCATTGCCACAGCAGAGAGAACTTTCTCTACGCTACGTTTGTTTAAAACCTGGACTCGAAGTCGGATGAGTCAAGATCGATTGACTGGCCTAGCTCTCATATATGTCCATCGTGAAATCAATATCGATGTTGAGAAACTGGTAGATAATTCCGCTGCTTTGCGACAATGCAAGCTGGAATTTGTTTTGTAAAGTGTCGTGAGATGGGAACTGATTCTTTTGTGCGTTTCCTTTGTTTATTTTGTGTTTACCACATCTATATCTGTCGTACGAACAAATCAAGCATTAGTAATTACATATACTTTTATTTGTGAATCAAGCGTTTTTGTATTGCTTTTTTTTTAAGTTATTCCAAAAATTGTAATTCACACAGGTTAGTCGTGCATTTTACATGAAAGTACAATTGAAAATAGCAAGGAAAAGAAGCAAGTAATAAAATCTAGCGTATGAATAGGAAGGTCTTGATTAAAAAGGAATTCGCAGTCTTCTTCTAATTATTATTATTGTTATTAGTATTTGTAATCAATCAGTATAAATTTTTTAATAGTTAATTCTACAGAAGAGCTGCGATTTCTTTTCTAAAGTAGTTTGACTTTTTTTGCAATACACTTTTAAGCCCCTCGTACACGATTCAATAAACATAGAATCAAATTCTTGAACAAGCAGTTGGATGAGTGCGTACACGATCCAACTAAAATAATCAAAGGGTTGTATCCAAGTAGTGTTGAAAGTGTTTGGATGGTGCTCGTACACGATTCGATAAGTTAAGCGGAAGTGTGAAATGAAAGTGAAGGAGCCAAAAGCACATGAGTCGATTTGCTCCTTCTGCGTTGAAAGCGGGCACATGCAGTGAATGTTAAACATGATATGCATCGCTTGTAATAAAGAAATAACCTGCCTAACGGCTGAGGTTTCGTAGTTGGTGATGCCTCGAACATCGACTTTTTATTGCTTTATTCAAAACTCTTTTCAATTCTTATAAGTTTTTATTTCCGGTTACACACACTTTCTATAAACATCTATCGACAACTAACAATACAAAGTGAAAATCCATATTTTATTATCGTTAAATACGCACTCCAGTTGATCAAGATAGCGCCATGTGGAGGCATACTAGTCGTGACACTTCGTGTTATGCATGATACGTATTTTGTCACAAGAACACAGACAGTATCTCTAGCGAGCGAAGAGGAGTTAGTTAAAGTCAGGTTCGGTATTTTCTTATTTATTCGCGATGAACATTACTCTCACAGACTCTTCACCCTACGCCGCAAGGATATAGTTCCCACTTCACAGCAATGATTATTCACTTCTTTTACCGCCAATCTCATGTTTCCAAGTCACACAAATATATCATTCCTCCTGTAAATTTTGAAAAAAGGTACCACCAGCTTCGGAGCAAATAGGCACCACTTTAACCTACCACTCTTCGCCCAACAGTAATATATCCGCAGTGTTTGTAGCAAATTATGTTAATCATAACACGAAGTGATACCATTTAGTATTCCTCCACATGGCGTCATATTTGCATGTACTGAGTACATATTTATGTAAATAATTATGAAATGTGGCTATTCATAGCTGATTTTGAGTTGCTAGCCATCGGTAGGTGATTATCAAAGTGCCTGTATGAAATATTTGTAAGTGGTATAAAGCCAGCATACGGCAAAATAGCTGGCTGCCATATAACATGCATCGCAGCCAGTACTAACGCTTTTTCAACAATCTTTCATTCACTTTCGTGTATACGAAAGAGGTCATTTAAAGAGGACTGTAATAGAAATATTTGTTTTGTGTCAATTTATTATTTTTGGTGCATGAACATTTCTTTGAGATCGTTTGTTGGTGGGCGAGGGAAAAGTACGTGCACGGAGAATACATAAACAAAGTTACTTGGATAGACAAAGAAACTTTACTTTATGACAGGGAAATTCCTCCAGCTATTGAGCCATACGAACGCTCTATACAACTAATTCTCTTGCAAATAAACATCGCAGATACTTCTATGAACACATAACGGCAGTGGGCAATGCAAAAAGTGTTAGGAAAAGCATGTCATTATTATTTCGCTAAATATACATTTAAGTTGATCAACATAACAAACATGTCAGGATAGATTTATTTGCGTTCATTAGACATTCTACCTGCAGATTGTAGGGATGCGGAGGAATATTAATAGCGTTGCGTCGTATTATAAATGACACATGATTTGCTACAAAAATCATGGCCACAATGTTGAATAAAGTTCATTTTCCCACACTTTCGGCAGCCTATACCGCCGAAACTATGCATCTGTGCACCCTCGATGGTTTATACTTTGTCTTCTTTTCCTGTCAGGAATCTCGTGAGGTAGGGTTTTCGGTGTTGTATATATACTATATATATATATAAAGTACATACAGAAGAAGGCTGGATAGGCAATATAATAGGTGAAATTTGGAGAGGGGAGTAATTGTACTATCTTGACGAAGATCATTTTCACAATAAACACTATAATGTTCGGCTTCAGCAATCATCAGTGTAGACAGAAGTACTTTTATACAATATATATATAGCACACTATAAATGACTTTATAATGTTTATTGTCAAGCGTGAAACAAATTATGAACGTGATCTTCGTCAAGATACTACGTAAGTACAATTCCTCTCCTCTCTCTTCAAATTTCACCGACACTCGTTAGAGGCCTTCCCCTCCATTCCTCATGCAAGAAGCATTTCTATTTCTTGTCCGCCACTACACACACCCAGGTTTTGACGATGTCTTGACTATTCTTATTCCACGACGTAAACTCTTACTTTTGAATCCCACCAGTGCAGAACTCAAATTTTACGCTTCCACTAACCTAACGAATCAAACGTTAAACAATACATACCGTCGCCTTAACTAGAAAATCTTCTAAATCCGTTTTAGTTGTTACAGGAGAGCGAAAAAATCAACATCAGTTTTCCAAAGCTTATATGGAGGTTTCGCTTGAAAATTCGTGATTTTTGTGTTAAATAAGCCTTTGCGGACCTTCAAATTTCAGGGAAGGTGTAGCTTAATGTCACAAATATTTTAGTGCAATAATCTCAAAATCGATATTTTAGGAGTTACGAGGTTTTCTAAAATAGTTAAGGCGACGATGTTTTATTGTGCGAAGTTTCTCCTATAATCTTTACGTTCTTTCAAAGACCGAGTACTGCAATTTCATACAAGATAAAGGTAGAGGCCAAATAAATGACAACACATGTGACGGAAATTCCCACGTCTTTGTTCTCTTGCCTCCACTATGAAGCTGGATTCAACATAAAACTATTTTCTTTACTTCCGCTACAGGCTAACAGTGGAAGCCACCTTTGCGTGTATTCTCAGATTTATTATTTTGTACACATTTTTCTTTCGTCTTTCACATTTACATTTTTCCTTGGTTTTCCTTCGTTAAATTATAACCAAAATTCGGGGTTTTAGTATTTTTCTCAAGACTAGTCGAAGCTTACTGGCACGTAAGGAAGAACAGCTTTGTTTTTTTAAAAATTTAGACAGCCTCTAAGAATCTAAAATTTATGTGATTTACTATGTACTATTTACAGAATACATGGTAACAAGCCGAAACGCAGGGGACGAAGGAAATAGAAACATAACAATAACAGAGAGAGTAAACAAATTTAAATACTTGGTAGCATATGTAACACGAAAAAACGAGGTCACGGAAGAAATAAAAAGTCGCTCAGCATCGAGCACCGCACGTTTCTATTCTGTCCAGAAACTACTAACCTCGCGATTAATATTAAGGAAGTTGAAATTGAAAATATACAGAACAGTAATTCTGCCTAATACTTTACGATTGCGAAAGTTGGAGTACGACCCTGACAAATGAACATAAATCACGTGTGTTTGAAAATAAGGTTTTGAGAAATATATACGGACTGAAACGAGTTGAGATGACTGGAGAAGATTGCTTAGTGAAGAACTTCATATTTACCCGACATTATAAGAATGATGCAATCACAACGCCTAACATGGTCAGGTCATGTAGCTCGAATGGGAGAACAGCGATTATATTCCATTGTTGTTGAAAAGCCAGAGGAAAATTGACCGTTGGGAAGACCATGACGTCGTTAGGAGGACTATGTTACAAGGGATCTTCGAGAGGTAAGTGTTGGTGCTGAAAACTGGTGGTTCGTGACTTGATCTTGCCCAGGATAGAATCCTATGGCGAACGTTTGTTACTGTGGCGGTGGTACTTTGTACAAAGACTGCAATCTTCAAAGCTATATTTTCGTAATGCCATGTTCACTGATTTCCAAATAAACAAAGTTATTCTACCGCCTTGGAATATTTAAAAATATTTTCCAGAACAAAGATGCACTCAATAGGCACCTCTTCAACACTCAAACTACACTAACACTTTTACATATAAAATATCATTCTTTTGCTACTTGGTTACTGAAACAAAAACAAAAAAATCAATGCAGTAAAGAAACACAAAAATCGTCATAAATAAGGTATTTATTTATATTTCTATGTTTTATTAACAGGTTTGAGCTTTACAAGAAGACAGTGGTTGATAAACAGAACCACAATTATCTGGTGTCATAAAAACATCAGTTCTGTTAAGGGAAAAGTGTAAAGTAAAGAACTTATTTCGGCAAGACGACAGCGAGTGGTGCTACCATGGAACTTAAATTATGTAAGCATACATATCCATTACTGTTTGTGGAATGTGTTTGAAAGACCTAAGTACACAAAGTTAAAAAGTAAGTACAATATACATACTTAGTTTAAAGATAAAATGTTATAATACAAATTCTAATATTCTGAGTCATCATGCACAGAAGCACAATTAAGACTATTTACTCTACCAGAAAATCATATTAATGAGTATTTTTGTGTGAGAAATGCCAACTGAGGGGTCCCTATGTACTGATGTGCAGAGGCTCTTTAAAAGAGCGCAATGTGGTTATTACCACGAACTTCTTTCGTTTTCTATTCCCAGTTTGACTGGAAAACTTCATCGTGAAAATATTATATTTGGTAAATTCGGATATTTTTCTTTTTTCGTTTATACAACAGTAGAAACTCTCACAGTTGAGCTCGCCAGCAAAATACTTACTTTTCCCAACAATTATGCTGGGTCTTTGTTTCAAGAACCCTCACCATTAATTACGTTAATAAATAAAAATCTCACATGTAGAACAACTCTCACTGGGTAGATCCAGTTATCTTACACAACATTTCATTTTTTTTTTTTCGCCATATCAGCTGAACACACGATCAGCTCACATACAACTATGTACAACTACAGTGATCCAAGGAAAATATACAAACTGCTCATCAAATTTAAAGCTACAAAAATCTTGTGTCACGTAGAGCCCTGAACCTTACTCCAGGTAATCTGTACAAAAGCATCTCGCAGGAGATGGATGGAGTCAAGAGCCGAAAGTTTACCACCATAACGTAATCCCGCAATGTTTTTACTGCCAACAGAATACCGATAGTCATGTTTAGAAATACTCTTAAAGCCAAAGCACTGTCACACTTCAGGACTTGAACCAGTATCCGCATTCATGTGAAAGTGAAGATCCGAGGGTTCATCATGCTCACTCTCTGTATCTACAGAAGTGGAGTGGGACGGTGGATGAGGAGCCACTCCTCCGCCGACGAATCTCTGCTTCCAGTTCTCCAGTCTCATGATCTACAAAGTGAAAACGAAGTTATTAATAGCACATTGAATATGTTAAGCAAATCAAATAAACAATAAAAATGCCCTAACAATGTGACAAAATGAGATCATAATTAGTACTTTCTTAGATCAATCCATGAATTTACATTTGGCTCAAACAGATCAATACGCACAAAGTATACTTATAAAGACTGCCAATCTTCATGTCCGAAACTTCTTTCTTTAATAGAAAATTTCACACCTTGGGAGATGTGAAGTCCCGGCGAGAAACTGTTTCTTTATATGTTTGTATTTACTACCTGGCAACACTAAAACAGTTGGAAGACATGAATTCGCTATCATATAAGCAGTTACCTTTCTTTAACATACTTCCTGTTTGAAAATCGTTTGTGCGCCCAAGACGAAGAACACTAGGGCAAATATCTGAGAAAGAATAATGGTGATGTGTGTGGCAGTCTCTTATATAGATATATAAATATAATATTTAATTTTAATTTTAAATATTTGCGTTCTATGTTAATGAATTAATTTAATATTTGTAAAACAAATGGAAAAGCATTCTAAACTATTTATTTCTGCCAATTTTAAAGTTTGGAAATATTTCCGATTTGGAGCTCGCTAGATGGCGTTACTGTTATCTGGGGTAAAACCTTCACAATAAACTAGCATTTTTTTTTTATTATTGCATTTGTGTTTTCTCGTTTACGATTCAAACATATTCTTATAGTATTAACATTTCTAAGTCAACAAACGTAATTGTATATATTGTCATTACATGTATAATCTTGGTAAAGGTTTTGGAAGATTGGAAGAAAAAACATATCAATATATTTAAAGTACTGCTTTTGATAGCAGTTCCTGGAGTTCTAAAGGACTCCACGACTTAAATAAAATAAATATTCTGATATTATCTTAGTATTTTATTTCTTCAACGTTACTTCCGTCAACTTGGTTGAATTACCCCTATATGATCTGTTGCACACCCGAAGCCGTCGAGAGGTGTTTGGGGCACATCATATAGGCTGCAGGTTTGACAGTAGCATTTCTCGTGACTTCGAGATCCAAGGATCTACAATATTATTAGATGACCCTACAGAGAAGGTGGAATATTGTATATATTAATACTACAAACACAAGAACCACCTCATGTGCCAATAGTTTGACCACCAACTGATAACAACGTAAGTATAAGTTTCTTGAAAGAAAAAGCTCGGCATCACGTATTGTGATATCATTCATTTATAGTAAGTTAAGCAAAAAATAGATGTACTTCAAAAGCCTAAGACTGCAAGTTATATGTTGTGTGATAAAACATACGTCTTGTATATCTTTTATGATTAATTATAATAGTTTTACACGAATATGGTTAGTATGAAAACACTGCTGGAAAAGTCTATTTACTTAGTTTCAAGTTTACCATCGTGAAAAACTCTTAAATTCTTCGTCGCTCAGATTCTTGGGATTAGACGAAACTACGACTAGGATTTTACATTTTTCTAATCTTGTTGATGAAAGAAAGAAGTCATTATGTGAAACATTTTTAATGAACTCCTTTAGAACGGCACTAATATAATTTCTCTACGATAAAGCAACTGTTGAGACACCATTTTAAAGATTTCCTCAGATAGGCTTTTCTAAATAACTTGTAGAAAGTTTCTCAAGACGATACATGTAATAATATACAGCAAAAATTTGCAGCTTCTTAAGCATTTCTTTTACCCCTACGATGAAATCCGATCACATGAAAGATAGAAAATCAAATCAAACGGACTTACTTTTATAACATATCTAACAGATTCTCAATTTACGAAGTACAGACAATAAGTTCCGAGAAAATGATCAGTTTAGAGACATTTCTGGTCACTAGAGAATTCCGCTACGCGCCACCTCGAAGTACCTTCCTTCTGCTGCTACATATTTCTACCAACTATAGTAACATTATTCGAAGCACTCCTCCAGGTCATTTGGGTGACCTAGAGCGCTGCCGTTGTAGCAGCCTCAAGCATTTCTGCATTCGCTAACCTTCGTCCTTTCAGCAGATTCTACATACGTGGAAAAAGGTTATATAACCAGCTGGTGCCAATAACACCAATACACGGGCGTTGTATGTACTCTTTTCCTACTGCCTCATTTTTCGCGAAGGGCACGCATGCGCATGTCTGTCTGAACGCTGTTCCACCCAACATGCGCCCCGCCCTCAGACTGTTCCATCAGCAATACATAGACATTCACACACACTTTCTCGTAACTTATTGACTGTACTTCGTATATTTACAGAACAGGAACAGTACACTGATAGTTTCACTAAAACAAAACTTTCAAGCAGTTCTGGTGGACTGCACCAACTTTCCACCAGCAGCAGGTTTTCCCGATGGACATATGATAATATAGACATTTCATACAGTAGACACGCTGAACCAGGTTTCAACCGATGGGTGAATTTATACCAAAAGCCATAAAAGCATGCTAAAACGTTTGAACTTCAATGAAACAGCAAACGAAACGAAAGTATAGTTTCCTTTGAAATTAGTAGTAATAATAAGGAAAAAGATCAAGAGGCTGACATATTTTTCCGTTTCTCTTCGTACAAGAGGAAAAGGCAAATATGTACGTGTGGGAACAATTCGAAGCTCTTGTCTCTTAAGATCTCTTACATTCGAACACTTGGCTAATGGCGAGATGACAAAAAATGATATATCGGTTACCAATGAATCAGGTGATTACACCTCGAATCAACCTGCAACAACATGTAGCGAAAAAATATATTTAACACAACGATGCAGAATGTTAAAACAATAAAATTAAGCAACGAAAAGAAGCAACCGACATACTCTTATTGTATATGGTAACAGAAAGTTGAATTTGCACATGGAACGAAAGAACTTTTATATACTGCTCATAATTAGACATTTCATGCAGCTGTCATGCAACAACATGCCGCATCATGCACGTAAATCAAGACCTGAGTAGCTGAAACTGAAAACTTACTCTAGCCACTTCCACGGTTCAGTCTCCGGACTTGTGGGCGTGGGGAACTGAACAAATTAATTGTTAGTGAAACACGAGTGCATTTCAAAATTGAGTTATACAGTCACAAACACATCAGAATACCTGTGTCAACACAATAGAAAACAGCACAGGAAAGAAAAATAATAAAATTATAAAATAAAAGCAAAGATACTTGAATTTAAGCCATTTCCCGAAAGCGCTAACGCAACTTAAAATCGCGATTTGCTAACTGGCATTTTTGAGCAAGGGAACTATCTTCAGAACTACGTACTTACGGTGTCAACTCCCGAAGATCGCTTTTGTGTACTATAATTCTAACCTAATGAAACGTTTGGATTCACTGCTGAATCTTTCCTTGTGGGTGAACGCAAATAAATACATAACCTCAGAAACCTATGAGAACTAAGCAGTTACACCATTTTTCAATTCTTGGTGTAATAAATATATTGTGGCAGTGTGCACAATTTCCTAAGTGGCATTTTTGCGTTTTCAGAACTACCGGTATGTACTTTACGTGTCAACTCCCGATGATCTTATTTTGTCCAGTATAATACACTAACTTATCATAACGTTTAGATTCAATACTGAGTCTTAGTCTGACGATGAACTCAAAGAAATACACTAAAATAATTCGAGAAGCATACGCTACTTTAAACCATTTTTAAAAACAACTGATGTGAATAAAATAATAGTGCAAATAGTGTCAGAATATTAAATTCTGAACACAAATTAGGGTGAGTTTCAAAAATGGTGTAAATAATCGGAAGAAGTTTCTCGAATTACTTTAGTGTATTTATTTGCATTCACTCTCACAGGAAGATTCAATACTGAATCCAATCGCTGGTTTACGTTCATTTATTACAGTGAATGCAAAAGATCACTGGGAGTGGAAAAATCACGATTTGACTATACCTCGTACTACATTTGTGTGTAATTGCCTATTGCATTACCACTATAACGATGACGAAAGACTAGCTCCGACACTGTGTATTCGTGAAAATTAAAATCCGAGAGATAACAAAGATAAAAATTGATTACACTGGTTCTTTAAGAAAAACTACGGTTATAATAAATTCATCTACAAGACTTCAATGCACCTCTTTAACATTTAAATTGAAAGCGATATGAACCCTGAACAAAAGTTTTCTTATTGTCACGATTTAAGAAACATTCTCACAAACAATCTGATGATGAATACTTCAAGTATCTTTACTGTACATTCTTTCCTGTGCCAGAACCAATCGAATCTTACCATTTTCTCAATTAATACACAAGACACCTCACACCCAAAATACACAATTTGAAAACTATATAATAACATGTCGAGAATTAACCAGTCCAAAACCTGAAATCTAAATTCTGAACACAAATTCGAAAAAAAGTGCAACTGATAAATACCGTATTTTCGACAAAGTGTTAGTAATATTCAGTTTCATCCTCCGAAATCGTGTCGTTATAAAAACTCATTAACTGAACAAGTAGTGATTCCCAGAACAAATTTATGCAAAATACATCGACAACAAAACAGTTTGGTTAGTCTTCATAAATGTGTGCGTTTGTCAGAAAATCTTCAACAAACAATAATGCGTTATATAGTATATTTCTAAATTATTGTACCGATGTTTGCAATGAGAACTGAATATTTTTTTAATGTTTAACAAAACATTATTTCATTTAACACACGAAAATATTACAACTATGTTGCATCTATTTAACTGAACGTTTATACATAGACAGTTTCTTTGGATTTTGATCAAACCTGAAATCAGAATCTTATATTAAGTTTTGGTTAAAATAAATAAATAAAAAAGGGAGACCAAAGAATTTAATTTCGGGTGTTTTCGGCTTTTTATGTAATTCGGCTTCTCCAATTTTTGAAAAGCAGAATTTCCCCATTACTAATAATGTCCCTGTCTAACTTAAAATATGTATCCTCACGATTTCTGAATATGAATAGAGAAGATATCTCTTGATAGCTCTAAAGCTTAAAGAAATGACCACTGACTTGTGAATTGTAAATACTTCAATCAAATTGCAACATCAGATGAAAAGAAACTACTGAACTTTTCACCTTTCAACATTAACGACGGATTCACTCATATCTTTCATGTCATTTGTGATAAGTGCTAGTAGTGCAATGTCGATTCACATCGTGTCCAAAATAAGAGTAACAGATTAATGTTACATTGTGCGTCAAAAGACAAACGAAGATGTAAAACATACGCACGCACACACTTTTGAATTATTTTGAAAGATTTAACCTACCTCTGCTTTCAAATCAGCTACCTTATCCTGCAGATCTCGAACTTTATCGCTGTCATCCAGATTGCTCCTTAACTCACCCTCAGCTACCATTTCTTCATTCTGAAAAATATATATATTGTGAGAGTCTATAGAGTATATGTGCAGAATGTTTGTATGAGCTATGAGCTAGTCTACGCAAGATCTTTCGAACGACACCTCAGACACGTCTCTATACCTTATAGTTCAGGAGATATACTTTTAGGCACGAGTTGGCAACACTGAAAATGAGGTTTCTGGGAACGGGAACACGCACAGTATATCCCTACTGTGTCAAACAAATAAAGTTTACGCAAAGTTTGGTACTCTTGTGTCTAAAAGAATGGAAGCAATTTGGAAAAATGTGATTTTATAGAAAATAGGTTGGCAACACTGAGAAGTGGGTTGCTTGGCGACGCACACACACTCAGTGTTATTGTATCTAATAATGTTTTTGCCAAGTCTGGCGTAGCTAGCTCTAACTGAATTGAAGCAATTTGGACAATTGTTTTTTTTAAAAAATGGGTTAGCAGCACTGAACTACTGCACTAATCAGTTCAAGACAGTTCCGGCGGCTCTGAGATACTTTAGCGAAGACCTTTACAACGACACCTCAAACATCTCTCTACACCTTGTAGTTCCTGAGATTTCATTTCTATACACGGACGGACGGAAATCCTGAGCGGGATAAGGTCCCTTTAGCTATAGCTTCGCATCGCAATCAAGGGACCTAAAAGGATTTCTATTTTAAAGACAAAGGCACCTGGTCCAATTATTTCCACATCGACACTACATAAAAATCATCAATAGCTGCCTCTTTTCCAAGTTCACAGTAATAAGAAACTTCTGTAACATACTAGAACTAGATGAGAATGAAGGATTTGTTTGTTTTCCATTGCAACACTGTAAACTTTTAATTTCTAGACTTACATATGATACTAGGATCCTGAGAGGATTTTAAACTTGGGGAGTGGAAAGCGAAAATTATGGGGGTGTAAGTAGCTTTGCAGGGTTTCCATCAATTTTTAACAGTAAAACGTTTTAAAGTTGGGGCTGTTTGCTCAACGATCTGGATTGGTGAGCCCCCACTGGGTGAGTCTAACAGAATCCTTGATAGAATAACACCGAACAAAGGAATATTGGAACAAAGGATCCGGACTAAGAGAGCATTGTTTACTAATAACACAAGGCAACAAATTTTAACTTTTTTTTAGGTAACATAGATAATAATCACTGTTTTCCACTAAATTTGGGGCGCTGATTTCAAATATGAGCTTAAAAAGCACCCACCACGTTAAGATTTTTGTTCCGATAACTTTTACTTTTTCTCTGTTCCATACTTATACGCTGTAATGGCGTGCGTTCATGTATTAAAGCTTTATACTTGATCGTAGCTATAAATATCCATACCTTCAGGAATGTGTTATAAACACTGAAAGTTTGAAAGCAATATCTTATATAGTTGCCAAATTACAAATTTTTGTATATTAAGCCGAGTTTTAGACGCAGAATGTTTGGCGATCTGTAAAGCATTTCGATACGAACTTCCTGAGAACTCAGTTTCGGTCGAGATAATTTTTAACCGCGGAAGGATCCATACTTTTATTGTTTGTAGCTAACCTAGCATGTTACCTAGGAAATCTGTATTTGTTTCCTGATTGGTGTACTGTTGACCGAATTAGGTCCAATTATGTAAATATACATATATCTTAATTTCAAGAACGTCTAGCATCTAAACGGTGCATCCTACATAACCTCTCTTGTAGAGAATTTTACGTAGATTAATTTTTGTAATAAGACATCTTGCTCTAAAATGCTTTTATATATATATATATATATATATATATATATATATATATATATATATAAAACTGTTTTAGGCGTTATTCTTTTCAATATGGAGGAGCGAGTGGTAGAGCACCAAGGTCGCAAATTTACTATACGAGTATTACTCAGTACAAGGAACTGTATCATACTATAAATTTTCAAAACTCCTGTATTTTTCCAAGGACGTCCATTTTTATCTATTGCTTAGCCTACACTGCAGCTTGATACCTGTTTTTAGGACAATAACAGAAAAATGGTACGTGGTGAAAAATTTTCACATACATATATGAATTCAGCGTCAAAAATACAATAAGAAACACCTACTTTCATCTATGTTAGCGAACTCCTGTTGGCCTGTGTAATAAAACCGTACTACCTATCCCAAATAACAATAAAACTGCATCAACAATGCTACATGGCACATACAGTATGAAACGTAAATGTAAGCTTAGAAATATATAATGTTGAAACTGTCATGTTCACAAATAAGAAGTTGATTACAGGTTCGAAATACATAGTCGGACTGTGTATATAGTCTAGAATATATGACGGCGATTTGAGCAACGTGAATGAAAAAAAAAATCGGAGTGATTAAGCATTAATGGAAGACAAGTAAATAAAGCGGCAATAAAAGTATAAATGATATCCAAGAGATTCGTTATAACTTGCTGAATACAGTTTGCACATGGTTGCATAAATAGTACTGGTATGACGTTGCGATTTATTTTGATCCCACTGTGTGATTATACAGTTTCAGAAAACAAAAACGGTATTATGCAATGCTGGACAATGCAACCTAGAATTTGCTACAATTACCTTGGCACCTGTTATTCTTAAATAATTCAGAGCGATCGATAACCCGTAAACTTTTTGCTTGCTTACAAAGCAGTCAGCTTAAACTACAATAATAATAATAACAAATAATGCATTTGGCAACTCTTAACTGACATGTGATTCCGACTAACAGTTCCTTCGTTGCGGTTACTACAAGACAGATATAAAAGAATACACGAAAGAAGGCTTCATACATCTTATAAAAAAACTTAAGTACTAACCAATGTCCACCAACTTAAAAAAATAAAAAATCGGCTTGATAATTAATTAATTATACAGTGTGTCTCAAAAGGTAAGCAAGCTTGTATTTTATTACACGTAACTGAGAAACAAAAACACATGACACACCGTTCTTGTACTGTAATCTAGCATTTTATATTGGTAAGTTTTGCAGACATTAACCACCAAAATATAAACCTTCACTACGAAAAAAAAGTGTGGGGTATATTCTCGCACAAACTACATTTATGTAACTGACTGAAACATTTCCAATGCAACTAAAGTCTGAATGGCAACCCATCCAACACGACAAAAGGAAGTTCCTACGTAAAAGCTTACAAACACTGAGCAGAGATATTAGTAGTAATTTTCGTTTAATTAGCACAACCGACATTGGCAACACTGCTCGTGTTGGTGACACTAGGAACTGTGTTTTATCTCACTCTATCTCACTATATTATTATAAATCAGAAAGGTAAAGCTGAAAATGTTCGTGGAAATATAAACTGACTACACCTGGCAACCCTGAATGTTAAAGAGGAAGTTCTAATTGACCTGAACAAGTGTAGTAAGAAAGAGGAGATAAGTTTTTTACTTTCCTTTGTGTTAAACAACATTGTATTTGTTTAAGTTCCGAAATAAAACACAGTAACACACACCAGGAAGAACATTTATTGCTGAGTAATAAATCAGAATATATCGTATCAATGCTGTAAAAAGAGGAATTTGAGGTGGTTCCTGAACCCAGCCTTTCCAGAGAGAGTGGCGATTTTTCGAAATGTGCAAAAGAGATTACAAATATCAATTATGTAACTACTCACAGGAAAAAATATTAATTTTAAAAAGAATTTGCGTGTGAAGCATTAGGGCGAACACTTTGAACATCTGCTATAACTTTTGTGCATTTTTTATTTTTTAAATTCACGGGTGAGTTGTTAAATTTTTCCACACATTTTCAACTTTCTTCTTTTCTATTTTAAATCTCATAGTGAAGTAGAAAGAGTTAAAACACATCTCTCATTGTTCACCGTTGACAATGTTCATAGCAATATTGAAAACACACTACATTTTCGTATTACACAGCTAGTAAAGGGTGAGGCAGAGAGGACGAACGTTTTTGGAATGGCTAGTATTCAGCCCACGGGAAGGGACAGATGTCCGGCAGGTACCATTCGGTTCGTGGGATCTTAGCTCTCTCTCTCTCTCCTTAATAATTTTCCAGTTTAAGTCATGGCGCCGTGGACGATAGAGTTTCATGAAAAATAACGAGCAGGTCACGGCAGTTCAGCGTGAGTTTCGTCCCTTAACAAGATATTAGTTGGATTCATACACTTCGTACACGCGGTACATTAATACATGAATGAATAAAAGACCCGGTGGGAGCCCCACGAACAGTACATATTCCAGAAAATGTGGAACGTGTCCGATAAGCTTTGCTGGGCAGCCGATTCGCTTTGTTTGGAAACACGCTTCTGAACTCGGCACGAAACTGTTGTAGGCAAAAACGAAGTGCTTTATCGTCGATTGCGCCATAACTTCAACTTAAAATAAAAAGCGCCTCACCCTGTAATTCTGTAGAGAGTAAGTTTTTACGTAGGAACTTTCGCGTGTTCCATGCGAACACACAGGCTATAGTGGCACTGGAAATTTTGCCACCGATTACATAAATTTATATTGTACAAGAATACACGTTTCTGAAAGAAAAAATCCACCAGCACTATTTTTACAAGCGTTCTTCAATGATGATTGATATTTTGTTACTTAATTACTTGAAAACTTCTCAATATAAAACGCGGTCGAAAAAAAAAGGGTAAAAATACCAACACCTATACTACGTAACTACTAATTTCATTTTTAATTCATGTTAGTTAGAATAAAGAAATAAGAATACACTTATTGATTACGAACAATAATAATAATAACGGTAGCATACAAGTGCATTCACGCTTTAGAGATACAAAACCCCTTTAAAAAGAATTACCTTAAGTTCTAAAATAGAAATCTTCTGTGTTAATTCCGCAACACATTGGGTATTTTCGGCATCCCTTATCCTTGCTAACATGAGTTCTTCTTTCATCTAAAAAATAAATTTCACATTATTTTACTAGTGTTATTAAACTACACACTTCAAAGATATATAAATATGTTGTATTTACACAAAATGTAGATTTCGTGCTGTAAGAATAACTAATTTAATAGTTGCATACCAATGAGGTGGGGGTGCCACTGCTCCAACACGGTTTCTTTCTTAGTGTTCCACTACTTTTGAAAAACATTGTTACCAGCTTTTAGGATATATATTTTGAATGTTTTACGCTAGAGAAGATAATGAATTTAGTCGTGAATTATATGAATCTAATTTACGTATCTCATGTATGACGAGACTATTTACAGTCATCCACGTAATTTACTAGCGTAATGCAAACTTTTCATGTATTCATGCATTTAAATGAGCGTAATTTGTGTATGAAGAAACCATTAAATCGAATTTGTTTACGTTTTTTTTTAGCTCAGAGCGGGATAGAGAAGGGTAGAAAATTGGCAAGATATCGGCCATAACCTTTCTTAAGTTACCATCCCGGCATTCGCTTGGTGAAGCGAGGGGGGGGGGACAAAAACCCTCAGTCAGAATGGTCACCCGTTAGGTTCGAACTCATTCTAATCCACTGACGATCCGAACGTTACTGCTTGGACCACGGTGGCAGAGGTAATAAAAAATATTATTAATAATTTATTTTTTAAAGAAATAAAAGTGCTCCTCAGAGTGACCCATGGAACTAATGTCAAGTACCAAAAGTCTATGAGGAAATTAAAATTAATTTTAAAAACAAGCTAGCAGGTATGCATTAATTCATGTGATGTACCGGAGTTAAATTCACGAGTCTCTTGTACGAAGAGAGTATCCACAGAATGTCAAATGTTCATTCACTCACTCCTTCATTATTTGTTCTTGTAATTGTGTGTAATCCGTATGTATCTAATATATCAAGAGACTAAGCACGCATTATTCAAAGCAACTAATGAATATAACGTAAGATATATTTATTTATTCAGTAGTTTACTCATTCATTTTCTCAATTCTAGCTCTATCTAATCGAGTATAATTCGTGTATGTCCTTATCAAGATACTACAAAAAGGTTTCTCAAAGTAATTCATATTCGTTACGTAAGACATCCATTCATGTATAAATGCATGCATTATTTTATGCTTATTAATAAAACTCTCTAGACTAGTGGACAATGTGAACATATATGAAGAGTACAGGGAAAGAAGGGGGGATGTCCATGAAAGGTGATTTCTTGCAAAACGCATTTTAAAGTCTTATTCTAAAGTCTGAACTTACACTTACTTCCATGTATTTAATATTCTAAAAACAACTATTGAACTGTAACTTTCTAGCCACGTTACAGGTGGAAGCTTATTTATTTTTAAACGGACATTCCTCCTCCTTTCCCCGTACTAGAATTTTCAAATAGCATTGGTATGTGAACGTTACAACAAAAAGATGCTTACTATACAAGCAAATTTTTCATATTAATATATGTAATTAATACAGAGAGATCCATAATCACAGCAACTCGCCTCGTTACCGTGGCTTCTTGGGGATTTAAGCCCATGAACATGGTACATCCTAACTGAAGTTTTTACTGATTTCCTACGGTCATAAAGAAAATCTTAAGACGCAGCGAGCTTCAGCTAACGATATGATCATCAACACAAAAATATAAGGAATCTCATCCTAATTACATGACGGAACTCCCAAGTTTATCGCCGCAGTGACAAACGTTCGCTATTGAATTCTATCCTGGGCGCAAGAGGTTTAACAAAAATGTTTAAGACTTAACAGTAGTAAGCTTTTATGAAGCGAAGAAGAGAACGTAATTCTCGAAACATTTGAGTTTGTTAAATTTACCTTGAAGATGGCAATGAATATAAAAAACTAGCTACGATTTTTGATACTGTCTCGCGTAATACTGCTGCGGAACTTAACCGTTAGAAACAAGTCTTCAATTATAGAAACGATTTCGGATTGCGTTTAATGAGTCGCAAAGCTACATGCGCAAACTTTTAGATAGAATTTTTATATGCGTATTAATTTACGGCGTAAAATCAATAATCAAGAAGACATTAGAACTTTCCAAAAATGTAATTATCGATATTCTTTACCTAATATATTACTGCGAAATCCACTATTATTTATCTCCAAAACGACGCGTTTCTCGATTCATATTTACCAAGAGCTTTTCTCTTGTTTTCATGAACCCTCAAACTCTCTACTGTTTTCAAAGTATAGTCTGTGTGTCTCAGTGATCACAATCGACACAAGTCAAAGCTATGATGATTACACATAATACACGTACAAGCTATAGAAGTCACATTCAATCTTACCTTTGATTCGAGATCAGAATACTTGTGCTGCTGCTCACGTAATTTGGTCAGCTGCTCCCGTTCTCTATTAGCTGCTTGTTCGAGTTCCTCTCGTAATCTTTTGTTTTCTTCATCCTGCCGCTTAAGCTGGTTTGTGCTCACCTGAACCTAAAATGCCAACAGAAATATTTGTACTGCGTATACTTCACAGTTTATAAGTGAACATATCTATGTTTATAATCAAGAGAAGCTAAGGATGTAACCCGCAAGTAAACGGTTACCAGAGAACACATAGAAATCCTAATTATAATACTGATTTAGGTCATATTCGAGAACGAACGTCTACTGAATTTACAGAAGTAAAATTCACAACTTTCTTGCAATTGGGTAGAAATGATTTTCGATTCCGAAAGGAATGAAAATTAATCTTTTGTTCTGTTGTCTGCTATTGACTATGCCCCGTCATTACGTAAATACATTACAAATAAGTGCGGTAAATTTGAATTACGTATGTTAAACATAGGTTTATATTGGATTTACACAAAGGTCCACATAATATATTTGTGCAACGAATAATTAATACTATGATAATTATGATAAAGTACAAGCATTAAAGTAGAGCTACAAATCCCTATGATGCAGTGTTAATTTCGTTTTGAATACTAGCTATATAGGCGCATATTACTGATACCAGTATACATATTGTATATGTTGATATTATTTATTAGAAGTAATGTGTTCTTCTAAACGCACTGCGCTATCCACTGAAGTATATTGGTCTAACCTACAAGGGAAATATCTAGCTATATTACCCAATACGTTTACTGCTCTTAATGAAATTCGTGACTAAAACAGAAAGAAAGTTGAACCGTTGCACGGCAATGCGACGTCACCAAATCTATATCACTGCCAGAACATGGTTTTTGAGAAGAATGCTGTTGACTTCACTTGTAGGGGATGACCAGCCAGCCTGTCGACCACGAATCCTGTAAAACACTCATGGGTTGTAGTGTAAGGGTTCGTTTGGGCCTGTGTAATTCGCGGGCAGCAATACCTGTGAAGCACTGTAAAGTGGTATATTCCATGCTTCACCGTGTCGTCGCTATTACTGAGGTTCTACCATGTGTGTAAATATGATACCGGAATTTGTGCATAGACGGCGTTAGCTGTTACTGTGGTTACCGTAACACTGCGTCCTTGGCGCCACTTGCTTGTTTTGACTGCTGATATCGATTTGCAACTCACAACCAGACAAGTTTCATGTCATAGCGTAGTGTCTAATAGCGTTAACATGGCGCAATTTGTACCTACAAACTACGATGTGCGGACAGCATTGATTTTTTGTTACCATTTGAAGAAAATGCTGCAGAATCGCATCGCATGCTTGTCCAAGCTTACGGTGATCATGTTCTTGGTAAGTCACAGTGCTATGCGTGGTTTAAAAAAAATAAAAGTGGCGATTTTGACGTAAGAAACGAAGAACGTGGAAGACCACCGAAAAAGTTTGCAGACAGCGAATTGCAAGCTTTGTTGGATGAGAATGACGCTCAAACGCAACAACAACTCGCGGATCATTAAATGTGACACGAGAAGCAGTTTCCATACGTTTAAAAGCATGGGCGAGATTCATAAGGTGGGAAAATGGGTTCCATATACATTGACTGAACGACAGCAGGAAAACCGAAAAACCACTTGCGAAATTCTGCTCCACAGGTACAAAAGGAAATCATTTCTCCATCGAATTGTGACTGGTGACGAAAAGTGGATCTATTTCGAAAATCCTAAGCGTAAAAGATCATGGGTAACAACAGGAGAACCGGCGACATCGACTGCAAGACCAAATCGCTATGGACGGAAGACAATGCTGTGTGTTTGGTGGATCTATTATGAACTGCTGAAACCTGGCGAAACCGAATACCTGGCTTGGGTATTAATACCCAACGTTACCGACAACAAATGATCGATTTGAATCAAGCTTTGCGTGAAAAACGACCAGAATATGACCAAAGACAACATAAAGTGATTGTGCTTCACGATAATGCACCCTCCCACACAGCAAAACCGGTCAAGGAAACGATTGCGACCTTTGGCTGGGAAATCCTTCCGCATGAGGCTTACTCACCAGACTTGGCGCCTTCCGATATTCACTTATTTCCATCCATGGGACACGCACTTGCTGACCAGCGCTTCACATCTAACGAAAATGGCTTGATGACTGGTTTGCAACACAAGAGGCACAGTTTTTTTGGTCTGGCATCCACACATTGCCGGAACGATGGCAGAAATGTATCGCTCGCGATGGCCAATACTTCGAATAAAATAGTTCTTAGCATTGTCATCCAATCACTGTCTTTTCTGTACATAAATTCCGGTTTTATATTTACGCACCTGGTATATGAACAAACTGCTTACGAGATCAGTATCCCAACAATTCTATTCATCCAGTGTATAATGATTAAGAATACAAAATTGCGAATCCGGACTGCATGCCATATCTAGGTAAATAGGATGATATTTCCATTCTTTATTCTTCGTCGCACCGAACTTTTCAACTTGGTTCCCACTAAACAAAGAGAGAAAATTTGGACTAACCTGAGTTTCTAGTTCCATTACTTTGAGTCGAAGTTCTTTGAGTTCCGTAAGGACCTCCATTTCTCTAATTCTTGTTGTCATAAGCTCCTCTTCCAACCGTTGCGTCTCGCCCGCTCGGTTATCCCAGAAGAGAAGTTTTTTTGGTGTGCTATCTGGAGGTGGTGTGGCTTCCATATGATGTTCCTACAAAAGAGATTGCATATACTTCATGTCTACTTACCAGTAAACTGTATAGATTTGAATCAATCTGAAATGTTAGTTTAAAAAAGTAAACACAGAACTTAAAAACATTTTTGCATCTGACTGTTCAAAAACAAAATCAGCTGATATATTAGTGATACAGCGAGTCACAACAGATGGTGAAGTATTGATTAGTTTTATTACATACTTCTATCGTCGATTACTACTACGGATTGGACAGCTTATAATTAAGCTACATTGAACATTTAATTCATTGTGTTTCTACAGACTCAAATGTCTTAGCAACTACACAATGAGGTAAAGGTATGTGCATGTAACTATTTGTATGTTTCAACCAATATTACTAACTTTATTTCTATTTCTACGAATTTTACAAGACTATGTTATAACAAAGGGTGTATTTATTGTTGAAGATCTGAATGTTGTCACATTTTGTTCCGAAATGTAGATAACGTTACCTGCAAATGTCGCTGCCACTGTGCATTAAGTTCTCCAACTCTTTGACGAAGATCTTTGAGCGAAAGATTTGCTTCTGCTTCCCGTAATTTTACAGCTATAAGCTCTTCTTGTAGATGTGCTACTGAATTGTCAGGAGTAGACTCTCGAAGAGTTTTCTTGTCCTGGAAGTATTAATAATGTTTCCATGATTACAAAACATTCGGATTTCTTTCTCTTCTTGAAAGTGTATCACCACAATTACATTAAGATTACTACCATTTAATTTATTTCCCTACTATTTTTAATACACATCCTGTGGTCCCAACGAGCAATACTCACTTTTGGTTGTCCGATTCAGGTTTTGCAATTTTAATCTATCTAATTCTAATATCTTGGTTGAGTCAATGACGTCACGTTTGACAATCTACGGTTATTTCTATGAGTCTTTGCTCACTGCGTTGAATGCAACCAATATATATATAGTGTACATCTGCTGACATACACAAAAATAATGTATTGATTACATTTAGCACACTGTTAGTCAATTTTCTTATCGTATTTACTCGCGTAATTTTCGCCATCGCTTAATTTACGCACCCGGACGAAAAAAATTTATCTCACATATACCGCGCAGCGAAGTTTCGATTTCTGGTTTTCCCTCTGTCTCCTTTCTATACTGAAGACGGAGGAATTTTGTCACTCCTAGACAGTGAGCCATTCATCCACGCCACCTCCCTCCCCCCAAACCAGTTAGCATCTCTAATTTTCTTTTCTGCAGTGATCTTTAATTCGTTATTTTATAGTTTTGAGAAAACATTTTCACTTGCTAGCTGGTAATTTACAGGCTTCTGCGATTCGTTTTACCCGTATTTTGCTGTTTCAAGTATCATCCAACTTGGTTGGAGTTGATGATCTTCCACAAGCGCCTCCCAAGGTGCGGATAGAGGAATGCCGACCAGATATGGTGGATACCGGAAATATTCCGGGCCGGACCAAAACCAGTACTGCTGCCTTGCAGTTAGTAGAGGGATCTACAAAGGCTAGGGGAAGATATCCCGAACAAAAATATCATGATGAGAGGAAGCAGCATCACCATTACCACTCTGAGACTGAAGATGAATGACATCGGCAAGGCTCAGAGATGGACAGAGGACAACAATTTAAATGCCTGCCTTTACTGCGAAGTCGTAGATCTGACAACTCTACACCGCTAAATAATGTCATAATGTCACGAAATAGTGACATATGGTTCATGGATTCTCCTGGGGTAACATATTCCGGAGATACACTAGTCCCACATTCGGATCTCCGGGCGGGGACTTCTTCAGGAGACTCCAAGAACAGGATTAAGAAAGACCTTAGAATAGGAACGTGGAACTTAAGATCGTTATACAAAACGGAAGCTCTTCAGGTGGCGGTACGCGAGACCGAGAAGTACGAGCTGGACATATTAGCGAGACAAGAAGCCCGGTGGGAGGGTCAAGATAGCATCCGACAAGGCAACTACACTTCTACGACGGGGAAACACAGTCTCACGATTTCGGAACAGGATTCCTCACTAAGAACAGTATCCTTACGGCGGTTCAGAATATAAAGTTCGTCAACGAAAGACTATCGTACGTTACGGTACGTACCCGATGGTGCAACACGGTTTTAATTAATGTCTACGTTCCGACCGAGGTGGCTAATTATAACGACAAAGATACATTTTACGAGGAGCTAGAAAGGTTGTTTGACCGATTACCGAAATATAATTCGAAAATTGTGTTGGGTGATTTCAACGCTAAGGTAGGGAGGGAGGAAAAATATAGACCTACTATAGGCAAATGCAGCCTTCACAAAATCACCAACAATGGAGAACGACTGATGACTTTCACGATCTCGAAAAACCTATTAGTAAAGAGAACATACTTCCAGCACAAAGATATACACAAATACACATGGGTATCTCCGGATGGCAAAACGCTCAACCAGATCGATCACTATTAGTAGATAGACAAAGATACACCAATATAATGGATGTTAGGTCTTACAGAGGAGCGGAAAGTGACACCGACCATCAATTAGTGATCACAAAAGTGAGGGAAAAGTTATGCATCGCGAACAGAGAAAGCAAAGAATCAAAACAACTGATATTCAAAGTTAAACGATTAGATAATCGAAACGTAAAAGCACACTACCAACTCGAAATCTTAGCCGAGTCGAGTAGTAATAAAGATGAAATTAATAGTGAACTTGATATAAGGAAGATGAGGGAGGCAATTCATGATACAGTGAAAGGCGCAGCGAAGAAACGTATAGGTGAGAAGGAACACCAGAAAAACAAGCCTTGGTTTGATGAAGAATGCCTTAAGTTTAATGAGGAACGAAAACAAGCAAGGCAGCGATGGCTAAGTAATAAAAGCGAAGCAGATACCAACCACTACAGTAACGCGAAACGCAACGACACACGCGGATTCAGATACAAAAAGCGAGAATATATGACGCAGAAGATAGAGGAAAACGGCAAGACAAATAACATACGAGATCTATACAAAGGGGTAAACTCGTTAAGAAGAGGTTACCAGCCTAGATTAGGGATGATTAGAAATGAACGCGGAGATCTTCAAGCGGATCCGACTAAAATTAGCGATGTATGGAAAAGTTATTTCGACAAACTTCTTAATGTACACAACAGAAAACAAACTGAGGAATTTGAAATCTATGCCGCAGAACCGTGGATACCCGAACCTAGCGAGATCGAGGTCGATAAAGAAATTCAAAAATTTCAAATCACCAGGAATAGACAATATTCCAGCGGAATTAATTAAAACGGAACGGCACTAATCAAGGAACTGCATAAATTGATAAACGCTTTATGGAGAAAGGAGGAGCTTCCAAAGTAATGGAAAACCTCAATAATAATTCTGGTTATAGAAAAAAAAGGTGATAAATCAGACTGTAATAAATACCGCGGAATCTCGTTACTCCCAACGTGTTACAAAAGTATTGAGTAATATACTGCTAACTCGCCTAACCGTATACGTCGATGAAATAATTGGAGATCACCAATGTGGATTTAGAAGAAGTAGATCCACGTTGAACCAGATTTTCGCCTTGAGACAAATCTTGGAAAAGCAATGGGAATGCAATGGAACTGTTCACAAGCTATTCATTGATTTTAAGAAAGCTTATGATTCTATTAAAGGAAAAAGTTATACAGTATTCTGATACAATTTGGAATTCAGAAGAAACTTGTTGAACTTCTGAAAATGTGTCTCAGGGACCCCATAAGCAGAGTACGGATAGGTAGTTTCGGAATTCGCAACGGATTGAAACAAGGTGATGCCTTGTCACTACTACTGTTTAACTTTGCTTTAGAATATGCGATTTTAAAAATAAAACAGGACAAAAAGGGACTAACGTTGAGTGGCTTGAATCAACTGTTCGTATACGCGGATGATGTAGATTTAATAGGAGAAGATATCATAATGATTTATTGGTTATGTGAAATAAATCGTAAGATAGAGCCTTCCGACAATGAGAATATTTGTGGTTAAGTAATAGAACTGGTTGTCTTTTAGACCGACACCATTTTATCACAAAATTTCATAGAAATGTGATATATACAACAGCATAAAATAGTGCCCGGAACTAAGGCTGTAATGCGATATATGTGGTTCACCTCTTTAATGTAATAACTTATATTTCTGCCTTAGGTTTTTATGGAATTGAGTTTGTGCATTGATGAATAGGATTCTGACTCCAAGACCAAGTCAGAGAGGTGAGGTTTTCCGACTCCAAACCAAGTCGGTGGTAGAGAGGTTTAGGTACTCTGACACCAAAACCAAGTCAGAGGGATGGGAAGAGATGACACCACTGTCGAAGTGAGAGTGATTCTCTTATGGTATCTGTTGGGCCTTTTATAGGCCTCTTCTGTCTTTCTGGTAGGCGTAACTTAAGCACTTCCAAGTTTCTTCACTTGGAGTCGGCGTCGTCTGCTCCTAGTTCTTGTCTGCGTAAACACTTCATTTGCTTTTGTTTACATTGTATGTTTTGCTTTGAGCGTGTGTCTTACTGACACACTTGTTAGGTTCCCATTACAATATAGAGGCACTACAAAGTAACACCGATGTCTTAGTAGAAGCGTGCGATGAGATAGGTCTACAGATAAACAGAGAAAACAAAATTCATAACAAGTTGGAACACAGGGAATAACGGAAATAAGTACATAACAATTAAGGATGAGAACATAGAGAAAGTTAACAAATTTAAATACTTGGCAGCATACATAACAAGCAAAAATGAGGTCACGGAAGAAATAAAAAAGTCGTTTAGTATCGGGCAACGCATGTTTCTATTCAGTCCAGAAACTCCTAACCTCGCGATTAATATCAAGGAAGTTGAAATTGAAATTATACAGAACGGTTATTCTGCCGGTAATACTTTACAGTTGCGAAAGTTTGAGTACGACCCTAGCAGATGAACATAAATTACGAGTGTTTGACAATGAGGTTTTGAGAAAGATATACGGACCGAAACGGGACCAGATAACTGGAGAGTGGAGGAGACTGCATAACGAAGAGCTTCACAGACTGTACGACTTACCCGATGTTGTAAGAATAATGAAATCACGACGACTAAGATGGGCAGGGCATGTAGCTCGGATAGGAGAAAAACGATTATATTACATCTTGGTTGGAAATCCGGAGGGGAACAGACCGTTGGAAAGACCGAGACGACGTTGGGAGGGCAATATTAGAAGGTATCTTCGAGAAGTAGGTGTTTGTGAGGAAAACTGGCTTGGTCTTGCCCAGGATAGATCCCGATGGCGAACGTTTGGTACTACGGCGATGAACTTGCGAGTCCCGTAAGCCACAGAGTAAGTAAGTAAAGATTCATGAAATTGATTTCCTCGGAACATTGTGCACTAATCTCAACTCTGATATATATATATATATATATATAAAGTGTTATTTTGATTTTGAAAAATTCAGGTGATGTTCATTTATTTATTTCGCGCATAATTTATGCACCCTCATTTTAAAAGTATTTTTTCATCTAAAAAGCGCGTAAATTACGCGAGTAAATACGGTAGTTTAGCTATTTATCAACTCTTGCCATAACATTTAGTTTATTCATTTTTTAAAACATACCGACTGGTCTCACATTTTTATATTCGGTAGGAATTTTATTATACATTTTTACCCCATAGCTTTTTATTTCACCTGTAGGTACTGAACTAAAAGACCCATATGCTAATTGAACAAGGAATTTCTACGGACAGGACCTACTATTAACATGGGAAGAGAATCACGTTCGGGTTTGAATCAGATAAAATTTATGATAAAGACTAATGTATGTTGTTACTAAAGCGGATTTGAACCAAAAGCATGTAATACCTTCACTTTAAAGACTGGGAAGGATGGTACTTCCAAAACAGGATCTTTACGTAGTGATGTAAATTTTGAAGCAGCAAAGCAACAAAAATGTACTTGGGAATGTCTAGAATTTAGATCAAGGCTTGGCGGTATATGATGCCTGGCATTAACTGTGGAATGTTGCTCTATGTTTGTTTCTCTCAAGTGTTTCTCGGATCAAATAAATTAGCCCTTAGCCCAATGACGAACTACCACCCCGAAATTGCGATTTCTCTGTCAATTTAGTATAATTTTAAGCGAAATTATATAAACATCACACAAAAAGCCACCCTCGGCCTCCCTAAAAACCTAACAAAAAATACTGGCTATGTGATGACTTAGCTCCCTTATACAATATCTGCAACGACCTTTTTGAGGTTTCGTTTAGGGAACTGGATCCAATGCTTGAAGTTCGGATAGTTTTTCCATTCACTGCTGTAGCTCTCAAGAACAGGTTTCGACAAGAATGTTTAGTGATTTACACGTCAGACGCATATTTATTTTAGACTTCGCAGTGCCTGTAAGCTGCACCATGCACACCAGTATAAAGTCACCAGTTCAGCAGACAGCGACCGAACCACTACAACAAACGACAACAGAAATTATGTCGTGAAATACCGAAGTGTGTTTCGATATTAAAACTGATTCAATGCTAATGGTACTTATTACTGACTCGTCTTGAAGTCGGCAGTAATTCGGAACATTGACTGAAAGATATTTGATGGTGCTTTTGTATTTCTTAACTTTCTCAAAAGTTAAGAAGCCGAAGAAAACATGGCTAAAATAGATAAAATAAAGTGGCTAAAATTAACTAAAATGTAACTCATACTAAAGTGAGATTATCAAAGTTTTATGATATTATTGATGAAGGAATAAAATTCAGTGCTTCGAATGATATTTCACACAAGCAGGAGAAAAACGATTCAAAATACATTTGTTATCTTCCAAGGAGTGAGAATCATGCACCTTATTCCATGCAAATATTCAACAAAGAAATGTAGGCAAGGCGTTGAAGGTAGGCATGTATATAATCACCAATTACAGCTCAAGGAAAAACATAAACCAACTTATTAATATTATGAAATATACGTAAACTTAAATCTATCATGATTTGTTAGACTGAATATAACGGAAAATTCTGACAGACTGAAACTGCGAAATTTGGAAGAAATCTATTTCTGTTTAAGCAAAGTTTCGATTGTTAACTACATATTTAAAAAAAATTGAGAAAATTACCTCTTCTAGCTCTTGTATTCGTGCCCGTAAGTCACGAATAAGAGCATCATTTTCAGCTTCCCGTAGACGCACTTTGACTAGCTCCTGCTGAAGACATTCAATTAACTCTTCCTTTTGATGTAAGAGTTCATTTTTTAGAGAGATTTCTTCCATCGATGATTGCTGAGAATTTTGCTGTAAGAAAATAATAATAATAATAAAAATTTTCAACCCACTGAGTTATGAACAAATTACATCGATGCTCGATCAGTACGTAACTCAGCAAATTTAAAACAGAAGTACTTACGTACGAACAGCTCCCAGAAGAATATAAGTAGTAAATTTTTACCGCTGAAGTATCTTTTCCACCTCAGAAATAATATTTAACCAACACTTCAAATAAAGTAGGTGTTCAAGAATAGGAGCTAGTTGTAAAAAATATGTTTAAAAAAAACTTAGTCCTGGACACCTAACTTTAAAAAAAAAAGCACTTTCTGTTACATATATTCTTCCCTTCTAATATTTAGTTCTACCTTTTTCCACACCTTATACAGCGATACTGTTTTCTTGATAAAGGATTTACATTAAATAAATACACCAAGAGATACATTAAAAAAAAAAAAAATTTAATAGAAGGTACCAAGCAACATTATGCGTGAAAGTCACACAAAATTACGAGAAAAACTCATCGCGCGACACAGAAGACGAAACTCCAACCTAAATTCTTCAGGGGGTCGTAACTCTACACACACACTTTTTTTTAATACAGAGGTGAGATATACAGTTGGTCTAAAAGTAATTTAAAAAATAATTGCAATATGCCACCAAGCTTGGGATTTCAATGACATTCCATTATTACATAAAACAATTTCATTATTAAATAGGACTTACAAGTTTATATAAGTTCGTTTTAAATAATAAACCATATCAAATATGAATAAGTATGGTGCGCTAGAACGCTATAATCTAGAATACAACTTACGTGTAGAACCTCCGGGTCCTCACCGTCGTAGAGACTCTAGATTACACTATAAAAAGTATAGAAAGTGTGATATTTTCTACGATATTAAAAACCTGGAAGTTTCGCTGGTAAGCGGTTTTCTAACAGCAAACAGCTTAATGCGATAAACTCTTGTCTCTATTTACTATAGTTTAGGATATTCAATTAAATCTACAGATTAATTACCGTTTCTTCCATGAGCAATGACAAATTCCTGATTTCTTCCTGCGCTAGTTCCAGTTGATGTGACGTAACTAGATGAGTATGCCTCAGAGCTGCAAGTTCACGCTGCACTACGAATGTTGTTTCTTCTTCCTCAGCCCTAGATACTTGTCCCCTTACCAACCTATCTGCAAGCTCACTGGATTCGGCTTCTAAAAGCTCTACTCTATGTCGCAGCAAACGGTTCTCAGTTCTTAACCTCTGCAGAGAAACAGAACACTTTTAAGTATAATCAGTGCATAATTACGATAAATGTAGGACATTATATGAACAAAATTACACTTTTAATTACAATTACGAAACAGGAGACCCATGCATGTTGGTTATGGAATAAAACAAAGTAGAGTTTTCAACCACTGGTGAGAATACTGAAGTAATACGAAGTGCCATGGTAAGAATAATTATGACAACTATTTATGAGGCGTCCACCCTGTTTGACGAAAATTTGAGTCGAATACGATTTGTTTTTAATAACATTTGAAGGTGGATGCCAACTTTCGGGTCACATAGCTATCAGTTTAACATTGTGAGGCACAAATATTTTTCCGACACGAGTTTACTACAGTATAGATTCGTGAGTTATGGAGCTTAGAAATACCTAAAAATATGTTTACTTTCAAAAGTAGTATTATTTCCTTCATTATGAGAAATATCATATAGTGCCTGATCATTAAATATCTCTACATTATTTGGAATATTGCAAATATATCTAAAGGATATGAAGTAGTTGAACCACATGAACTTGACAGTTTGCAAGCTTTCTACTAACGAGTAAAGATAAAATAAAAATTGCAAATACCAGAATATAGATAACGTGGTGTTCTAGTAGGAGGATGTGGACAAGGTGGTGGTGGTGCATCTGGAGACTATTCCGAAGAGGTTTTACTTGTTTTCCTGCGACAAATTGTTCTTGAGATATTACAAGAAACATTTTGAAATAACGTAAAAATTCACTTTTGTTATCTATTGCTGAACTATTGGTCTGAAAAATCTTCATATCACGTGAAGTTACGCAACTGCAACTAAGTACCGAGCTGCCGTAACCATCCCGACTGTGTCATTCTTTGGACATATAATGAAAATGGAATGATCTACGCTATAATTGGAGATTTTATTGTCAGCGAACTACGGTACATATCCCCCTACAAACTTGCAAATTTCTCGTTTGTTCTCTTTTCTGCTCTTTTGGCCGGTTACGTCCAATAATGACACTGTTGTTGTTTTTTTTGTTTTGTTTTTAACGACGATTACTGAAAACTCATTGGTCTATATAAGAATTAAAAGTGGAGTACGTCACGGTAGAAGTAATTTTCTTAATTTTTTTTACAGGCCAAAATAAATTAGAATCTTAATATGCTTACAGAAGTAGTTCAACTTTGACTTAAGTGACAATATCATTACCCCTCCGAAATTTTTGAAATAAATATTCCATTAAAACAGGCAATTTATGTTCACAGAGGGCCTCAAAGGTCCCCTTATGTCCTTAAAAGATTAAGAGAAACAACAAACTGAGTTTGTACAAACAATAATTCTAGCGCATTTTTGGGCTAAGTGCAGATAAAAAATGTATGATTTACAGAATGAGAATTTCAAGTTTCCACTGTAATGCACCACGGGACTAGCGGGTGATAAGTCCATGTGACTGTTTATAGAATTGTCTTCTGATCTGTAGTTCTGATATATACAAATTTGCAGCAGCTAATAGTGAAAATAAACTGTTCAAGTTGAATACCGAATACCGAGCGGCCATGGCTCAGTGGTAGAGCGTTGGCTTAGTATTCGGGAGGTCATGGGTTCAATCCCAGCGACCGACCAACCTGACTGAGGTTTCTCCAGGGTTTTCCCTTAGTCACACCAGGCAAATGCCGGGCTGGTACCTTCAACTTAGGTCCTGGCCGACATCTTCCCACATGCTTTCTCTTCCTCTATTCTGGCCTGAGCTTTAGATGTCTAAAGGCCATAAATAAAATTCAATTCAATTACCAAATATCGTGCATGTTAAACAGAGATATAAGTTTAATTACATCACGTCAGGGTTACCAGGGGTTCTATTTTCATCTTCCCTGACTTTTACAGGTTTTCCAGATCTGTAGAGCACATTTTCCAGTTTGAATTTCTTGAGTATTTAGTGTATATTTTAGCTTCTAAGATTAGGAAATCTTTGTTAGCTAAAAGTTGTACAAAAATAGAAAAAATACACAAAAGTCCACTACAACATCCACCCTCTGCCTTTCTGTGTATTTTTATGACATTTATTTATTTATCCGAAAACATATGAACAAAATTGAAGAAAAAAAGGAACAAAACCAAAAAAATTATGTTTTCTTAAAAATATTCAAAACCAAATCTAAAAACACTAACATATTTTAAGAAAGATTAAAAGAAAAAGAAAAATTTTCTTAAATTCTAACACAAAGTTCTAAAATTTAAGTCGGCAAGCATCAAACATGAAATCTGAGAGAAAAAAAGTTTTTTTAAACTTCTTTGATATAAACTGCCCCTCTATTATCTAGTCAATCGTCCCCCTCCTTCACTCATAACAATCAACTAGAGACAGAGTACTCACCGGAAAGGGGTTTAGCAGTAATAGTCATTAAGTTCACAAAAAGTAAGACTGGTACAACCAAGTTCAGTTGGTCACCTTAAGTTCTTCGAGACCTTCATGCTAGGGAGTTTAGTCGTAAAAGAAAAGTATACTCACAACACTTTGCATGGTCAAAAGCAGAGGAGTAAAAATAATAAATGCACTGATTTTTGTACTATTAACATAGAGTTATAAAACTCCACTAGCAGCAGGGTTGGCGCCACCGTCTACGTGGGTTTTAATTCCCAGCGTGGCGCAAGTTGAACATTTAACTGTTTCTCTGTTTGTTTGGCACGAAGGAAACAGCGAGCCGTGCGCTACCTGGTATTATATCATTTGTATGTGCCACGCACGATCTTCTTGTGAAGAAAAACAATTGAGAATTCGCATTCGAGTTCACCTTAGTTAAGTTCAACACGTAGGCTAAGATACAAACAATTCCTAATTAAATTGATCAGTATAAGGTATAATTTAATATGAAAATCACATATAAAACGTTCTTGATAACTATTATTTTTGTTCTCAGAAAAGTTTTTTTGATAATTTTTTAATTTTATTAATGGCCTTTAGGCATCTAAGGCTCAGGGGAGGGAAGAAGAAAGAATTCGGGAAGCTGTCGGCCAGGGCCTACGTTCAAAATGCCATCCCCGTTTTTATTTGTTAAATATAATGTTGATACTTAGAGGAATAACTTATTTAAAAAAAAAAACATTAGAGATATATTTAAAATATTATACAGCATTAGGGATTCAACGCAAGTGGCATGAATATTACACACACAAAATACTAATGCTGTAATTTATACAACCAACGGTTTACCTGCATAAATTTACAAAGAAAATTATAAAATTGAAAATAGGATATGGGCACCGGTCGTCGGATATACACTTGTAGTCGGCAATTTTCACATAAATATCACTGAAACAAGACATACGTCATTAAAATGAACATAAAATTATCTCTAGTTTTCGGACAGCTTTAACTTGATTTAAGTTCTACCATCTATCGAAAGCACTGACCTCCATTAATACGATACTGGACTGACTGCAGCCATTGAAAATTTCATGAATATGTGAAGCTAGGGAGTGGAGAGGAAACTTAATCTCGTTTGTCCACTTCCAGTCTAAACAAATATGGACCAAATTTTCGATTCTAACTCAGTTTTTTACGCTTGATATTGCTGTGTGGCCCGTTTTTTAATTTATGTCTTAATTCTTGCTAAACAAAACCAATATTACTTGCAGCATTTTCTATTGTATGCAGAGTACGATATACTCTTACATGAATAACTCAGGAATTAAGACTTAAATCAAAAAATGGGCCACACAGCGATATCAGGCGTATAAAACTGAGTTAGAACTGAAGATTTGGTCCACATCGGATTAGACTGGAAGTGGACAAACGAGTTTAAATATTTGCTCTGCCGTTTATCTTTCAACACTAAGTACTCCCTCCAGTATAGTTTACGTAGAGCTCGATGATCGAAAGTGACATTATATAGATAAAAAAAAAAAATGAAGAAGAAAACTGGCTTCCCTGGTTAGTTTAGAGGATGCCGGAAAAGTTATTTGCGAATGAAGAAGACTGTCTTGAAATTTAGAGTAAAAGTCTTTGTCTTTAAACTAAAAACGACCTTGTTTGTTCTAGCTTTTCAAATGTTCTGTTTTGACTTTATATCATAAACAATGCGAATAGTCATGTCTATTAAGTATATTACTGTGTCCGACTTCAGGTATATAGAATTCGAGTTTTCCTCTTATCGAACAGGGTGACCGATAAGAAGCGTTTCTTATCTATTTTTGTTGCGATGTTACAATTTGTTTCTATTGTTCTTAATAGTGTATTCCTGGTTCGATTCCCAGAGGGGACATAAGTGGTTCGGAATCCACATTAAACTGTAGGTCCAGTCCTTAGGACGTAATCTTCATGCGATGGAAGGCAATGGCAAATCACCATCGGTTCACCTACCTCTGGGATCTTTAGGTCAAGAGCTACCTTCGGGCAGAGCATCATCATTGTTCCTAATAATTTAGAAAGTCTTTTCAACAGCACATTACTTACCGAGCCGCCGTGGCTCAGTAGTATAGCATTTCGAACATCATGGGTACGATTCCAGCGGCAGACCACCCTGACAGGTTTTTCTTTTTCAGATTTTTTGCTCAGGATCACCAGGCAAATGCAGGGATGGCACCTTCAACATAGGCCCTGGACGACATCTTCTTGAATCATTTTTCCTCTCCGATCGCGACCTGAGCCTTAGGTGCCGAAAGCCATCAATAAAATTCAACAGCACATTAGAACTATTTAAATTTTAAATAGAGAGATATATTTTTTCTACACGAATATAACCACTTTTCTTTTTCCAATAGGACTAAATGAAAACGATCCATTATTTCTGAATGTAAGAATACTTATTTTTATGTATATTTCTCTTTATAACTATGGATCTAACACGATAAAATACCTTCGCATCAAATAATCCTAATCAAAGATTTGTGTCTTCTTTTATATTTCAAGCAGACATAAACTACACGAAAGAACGTCTTACATAATGAAACATTTTTCACGGAATAATATTAAATGATCATTTATTTGTGAAACGATAAATTACTTCCTTTCTTATATTTTCTAGTACAACCGTGAGCTGCACAGGAGATTGGCATTGTATTCTCAAATACAAACGAATCAACTAAAACAATGCCAAAGGGCGAAACACAGCAGCCATATGATAGCTACTCATAATACGTGTTGTTGTCAAACAAACATTCTCTCGCTCAACTTTCAAGTGGCGCCGCATCAGCAGCGCCAAGCCTGACTCTAGTGGAGAGGTTTTATAATTCAATGACTATTAACAACTAAATTCCCTGACTTTTCCAGATTATCCAGGTACCTGGTAACCTTGGTTAATGTCTTGCACTGTCGTCACATTTTTAAATGATAGGGAGTCATTGGTTTGGAAACCCAGCTTCGTTGGTATATAAAGTGAATTTCCCACCCGATAATACTGATAGAACCAGTTCCGTTCCGGAGGTAACTAGGACTTGGTTTAAGTCTTACCTAGGTTTATTGAATTTACGGGAATGAACAGATCAGGAAGGAGTCGAAAAATTTGTGAAGATCACGATGTTTCTAAGGGTTTTAAAAGATTAATGTTGGTCTGACAGGAATTTTGTGTGAACACCTGATACGATTTTAAGTCCTTTCACCATAGTATAATTAAAATAAATTGTTCCACACCTAACAATGTTAATGAATATATTTATACTGGGTAACTGAATTTTCTCTTTATTAAATAACAAAAATATATTTTAAAAAAATGCTGTTTTCAGTTTACACGTAACTTATCAATCTCACTATGTTTTGACAATTCTTTTGAACTATATACCACTTTTAGCAGCTACTCTACCTTCCGTGATGTATTTGTCAATTCTCCATATTCTGAAACATTTTCAATAAAGCCTCAAAATTCCACATTTAGCATGTTTTCAATCGTTAACAGGATGTCTACAACATGTCGATCTTCAAATTCCAGTTTTTTCCAGGTCATTAATTTAAATTTTTCATCTTGCAAACAAACAAAAATTGTTTATCAATTAAAAGAAGCACGTATTTTCTTTAAGCATTATAGAACGTGAAAAAACACACTAATGTACTAACTAAAATGTACATTTTTGAGATTTAAAACAAGAAAATAAATTAGAATGTTCCCTACCAGAAAGCCAGTTGAGAATATTATGCAGTAACTAACAAAAACAAAAATAGTACATCCACCTAAATGCACGATTCATGTTTCTTTAATAAACGGTCTTCAGGCCGTCATTGAGATGTAATTTAAATGTGTGTTTAGTTTCTTGTGAGATTAGAGTGCATGTGAAGTATAATAAATATAAATATGAATATGTATGCATGTGGACAAATGTGTATTATTTCTTAACTGACACACGTGAGTCCAACTGTAACACCCACTATTTTAAAATTACTTCACTGTCATTTGCTAGACGCCAAACACTTTTTAAAGAGGGTAGTCTGCGGCCAGATTGGAAGAATTGAGAGTCGAATATCTGCCGTATGTAGGTAAAATGTATTTAGGTCAAATTTACAACTAATTCCTGTTCGATTATAAGAATTATCAACAATGTTGTGTATACAGGTCAACACACGTGTTAAAATTTGAATTGGGGTAACCTAGAATATATAAGTGGAAACCTAAGAAGAGTGTACCTTAGTAAATTAGGGAGGTCGTAGTGTACATTATTTCACATACATTCTAACCTCATAAAAGAACTATAGATACATTTAAATTATATCTCTACGATGGCCTGAAGATGGAGCGCTAGCCATTCTGAAAGGCCTAGCCAATTTGTATCTAAGAGGATGACATTAAAAGCCTTACTTTAGGATGAGTATTTATAGTTTGGTCCTTGTGCATTTAAAATGGCTTTATTTTAATTCAAATACTTTAGAAAATATATATTGAATTTAAGGTAATTTCAAAACTTAGACAATAAGAATCAAAGTATTTGAAAAATCACAACCACATTAGCCCACTCAGAAAAAAAAAATGCATGATTGGAGTAGAGGAGAAAAGAAAGATGAAATAAGAAGAAAACAGAGCCATTAATCAGAAAGAAAAAGTATAGCTGATAGAGCAGATCGGTTACTCTCGGGGTCGCCACACCCGTATTCATAAGTCTTTGACTCCCTGAGGGTCTTCTTTCAAAAATTAATTCTCATTCTGTAGACTTAAATTTACCAATTAGATAAAGCTTCTTTCTTCTAAATGTTTACAGAGTGGACATTAATAAAGTGAAAATTTAAGTTTAACATAGTAACTTAAAAAAAAAAAAGAAAGAAAAAAAAATCCAGGCTTTCTTCAGGTTTTCCGGGCCTAATATAGAATTCCAGGATATTTCTAGGTATTTCAGGTCAGTAGACACCCTGGTTGAGATCTGTTTAAAGCATTTTCTTCAGAACTTTCTGAAATAGCGGAAACATTTGTTGCTTCTACACTCTCAAAATACGAGTTTCTGTTGCCTTATGTTCACATGACAGATTAACACATGCTTTCTTATGTTGCCGCACGAGCATTGAAAATACGACAAACTGATGCATTCAAGCAGTTATAAGCTTTCAATTTTATTACACAATTACACGTACGAAATGAGATATAAAAACTTTACTCCGATCGACCCGAGATTGAACTCAAATTATTATATCGAGTATGTAACAGTAACTTACAGCAGAGTCCCAGATTATTTCGAGAGAGAGAGAGAGCGAGAGAAAGAGACGAAAATAACATGCATGCTAAACACCCATAATTCAAAGTAAATCGTCTAGGTGATTACTGAGAAAACTGATAATGTCCACATAATTAACCGCACAGTAAAAGTCTTGCTGCAGATGGAGGCAAAGATAATTTATGTACATCTACCGTTTAAAGTTAGTGTTGGTCTAGGTAAGTTTCGTAATTTTTGCCCTTCCAATACCAAAAATAAGTAAATAATTAAAACATGAGAAATATGACCAACCGTACTTAGTGGTATAAAATGTTACAAACTGCATAAAAATTATCAGTAAGAAACGCGACACGTTATTTGAAGTACCATAGGTAAAAATGACTTTAGTAGAAGAGTGATTTATCTCGGGTAGCTGTAATTTATTACTTCGGCCACTTTCCTCAATACATTCTCCTCTTCTTTCTGAGATCTTTGTCTTTCTTCATTCATCTGAACATAGACAGCAAGCATTGCTTGTATGTGATTCTTTATTGCTCATGTCAAAGCTAACTTTTATGTCCACCGACTCGAAACCTGAATTCACTACTAACTCAGTATAGTTTAACTGTCTGAAAGTGCAGAAAAAAAAGGTATAATTCGTTACGTATCACGGATTTTATTATTTACTTTATTCCTTACGCACCTTAAATGTTCAAACTATATTTTACATAAAATCTTAAGATTAACGTTTAAAACAAACTAACCCTGAGCTCCACCATTTCTTCCTGCTCTTTCGTCTTCATAACAGTGTACTCTTTTTCTAGCTTCTTCATTCTTTTTGGATTGTACTTTGTGTTGTAGGCTAGAATCATTAGGCCATCAGGATCTGCCTCAGCACGTGGAGGTAAATCTTTCTGAAAATACTACACACAAAAATAGCTGTTAGGAGAAATCTACTAGTAAACAACTGCATGCAGGTTCCTTTTCTCTTTAGCGACTTCATAGGTAAACAATTATTGTGAAAAAAAAATAATGTACATACGGTTAAAAAATTCTTACAGAAAGGATCTTTGCGGTTTAAATCAATAAAATATATTCTCATCATCCGAGCTAACAAAAACTATTCTCTGTGCTTAAATATTTACTGTCAAAGTACACTGGGAACACCATGTTGATATCATTAACCCACGGGTTCTTATTTTCACCCTTCAAACAATGAATAATCCAGTGCATGACTTGAAATATCAGGAATATGTTGCACTGTTTGGAATTCCTAAATCAATAATGTTTACAATTACCTTCTTTCACACAATTGTTCTGGTGTTAGCGCATTATTTATCATAATAAAAGATGAGTCACTCAATGTATAATGTGCATATAAGTATATGCAGTCAATTATAATGTGCACATGAAACGTTAATACGTGTATCGGAATCATGGAGGTAATCAAACTGTCTCTGTAAAACTAATTAATGTCACCATAGCCTATTCAAGAATGCAATAAATTCACTTAACAACAAACATATGCATATTAGAGAACGTTACAGAGCACTGCTTTCCCGAAGCATAGATCATATTTTCTAAGAACAGCTAAGAAAGAAAGAAAGAAAGAAATAAAGAAAACAAAACAAAAAAAGAAACATACTGCTTTAAATTTTAGGAATCTCCTGCAAATTATCTATACCTCTTATGAATTAATTTAAACGCACTGAACATCTAATAAGTACTGCTAACACCTAGCTACAGTTCCGATCAACTACTTTTCGAAATTAAAGTAAGTAGAAAGCTTGTAACACAATTTCAGCTCCCTCTAGCTAGATAAACATAGATGAAAACAGCACGGTTGACTTCAACGATACATGGAGTTCATGGTCCTGCTGCTCGAGAGTGCGACGATCGATCTGACAGTTTATGACGGTAAAACGTTTAGTCAGTATTCTTTTTCTTTTGAGGGTGTGTATTCAGTTACTAATTTTGTGTAAAGGCTTCAATGAGACCAACTTAAATGTGTAATCGTGTACGAAATCGTTAAATTAAAAAAGTAATTAAAAACTTGTACTTCAGTATGAGAATAAAAATATAAACTCAATTTTTTAAAAGGAAACTTTATGAAGCTCAGACTTTTCAATCTGAAGACAGAGTCTGTCCCAAGCTAAAGAAAACTCATTTAGATCCTCCTTCATTTCAGAAAATTAACACAAGGTTTGTTTTTTAAATCTTTTGCAATGCATTTATGTACCTATTAAGGACGTCTTGCCATCTCAAAACCAAGAACCATCTCTTTAGAACACCAAGGTTGGGAAAGCCACATGAGCGAACTGGAAACTCCAGAGAGATGTTTGGTTTATCAATTGGCCACGTATGTTCTAAAATATTCTAAATTTACTAACTGCAAACTCTGTAACATAACCAATTTTTCCGTCATAAAAATCTAGTCTCAAGTAATTCGATGCTTACGGAAATAAAAAGATTATGGCTCAAAGAGTAACATTTACTTTCCAACTCGCCCGTCTCAAAACGATTTTGAAATATTTCTTCAAATTGAAAGAAAAATTCTGAAGAAGATAGGTTCTGAACATGAAATGTGGAGTAACTTTTTGTGCTTAGACAATTTGTTAACATAGAGCCCGCGGAAGAAGAATCTAGAGTGAAATATTCCGAAACTGAATCTTCATTATTTCAAGTATCGATTTTCCTTCCGAATGAAAGAAATTCAAAAAGAACTCCAAACTTCAAAATTTGTAGTCGATCTGGAAACTTTCCAAAATTTCAGATAAATAATCCTTAATGAGCACCCGACTTATTCTTTTAAAATAATTATTTGATATAATTTTGTATTTTTACACATCTCAACTCATATTTTAGTTGATTAACATCTGTGTAAATAACGATGTTGGAAATCTTTAATCATTTCATTTACAAACAGCCTGCTTCATTACACAGTGCGAAGCAGGTTTTAATTCACCGTCGAGTGTTACACAAGCGCCGCACAGTGGCAATTACGTGCGAGGCACTTAAGTCAGCACACTAGTTAATTTATATTTTTTCTGGTTATACCTTTCTTGTAATAACTGTATTCTAGTATCCACTGTGTGTTCCTACATGTGATCACTCTACGAAATCGTTTGTTAATGTTTAAGTGTATGGAACTAAGGAACAGGTATCATTAACACAGTAAAATGAAAAATACAGTTTGTTTACCTCCAAACTGTTGCGCCAAGCGGCCACCCATCCTGACAGATTTTTAAAGTGGTTTCCCCTCAGTTACACCAGGCAAGTGCCGGAATAGTTAGTACCTTTTTAACGTAAACCCTGGCAGACTAGCTTATAAAATCCTCTCCTTCGCCCTACCCCGGCCTGAACCAAACACACCTCAAAGCCATAATTCTAAAATTACTACCTGTTGCACTCAACGTGTAATACAAAATAAATTAATTAACGAATGGGAACCAACCTTTAACATTCCCTCCATGTCAAGACAAAGTAATTCTTCTTTGCCAAGCGTCAACAGAGCGAGAGCAACTTTGAAAATTACTTCCATGCCCTCAGAAAGGAAGACATCCATTATTCTATAAATAAAAACAACGTATATCATCAATACTCATGTTATTATCCAAGATGAATTAAGTAAATGTACACGTAAATGTAAAAAAAAAAAAATGTAATGAGTACAAAAACTACAATCAAATTACAATCACAATGTTCTTCTACTATAAGAACAATAATATCTCTCTCCAACTTTGTGAAAAGGTCCTAAATTTTGTGCGAGCGCGCTAACCTGTCTGCTACCCCGACAAGCAAAAACTTTAGATTTTGGAGACGGGAACTCCAAACGAGTATCCGTAAATTTTGAAGTATCGCAACAAATCACACGTCAGTTTTGTAATATTCATCCACTCGCAGATAACGAATAGTTTGTTGACACACAACAGCGTGAATGGTTTTCCAACGTATTATGTCCATTTTAGGCGCTAATTCCAAAATATGTTTCAACACAGTATTTGTGAAATTATTTTGTTTAGAATGTCTAAAGTCAGTGCATTTTTTGTACTTTCGGAAAAAAAAATGTGTTTCGCGTCTTTAAAGTAAAATCATGCATTTTTATGCAACTAAATTTCGCATGAGAACCATATATTCGTTGCTCCTATCAAGTATATACGACATCCGATGCAACAGAAAAAAGTGTATTTACCTAAAAATTCGCTCTCTAGTGAGTACTAAATTCAGTGCGCATGGCAAATTCGCAAATTCGGTGGCACATCATAACCATGCAGTGAACCTATTAATGACCTGAATATTACATTTTATCTTCGTTATACTAAATTACTTTTCAGTCAATGACCTTTTTCTCCTTGAAAATAACTTACCAAACATTCCTAAACTTCATGCATTTTGTCATTACTTTGTCTGTACTGGCAATATATATATATTCGAAAAACAAGGTAAGGTTATGGCTAATAAACATTTTTACATGTAACAATAATACATCATCATCACTCACCTGCATGCAACAGGGAGAGGCAAGGCGGTAGTAAACAGAGTAAGAAACCAGCTGCTGGCATACATGCTAGTATGGAAACTCTGTGACTGGAAATGGACATGGAGGTCCGGTAGTAACTCCTAGAAAGGGATGGGAGTACATATATATTGGAACATTTGTCGAGAACAATGGGAACACAGATTAAGAGTACACAAAATCAGTTAACAACACAGTTAACAAATCACACTTCCTGTACATTCTTAATAGGCCAGGTACCACTTTCAATCATGAGTGGTTTGTGAAAGGCTCCGTGCAAAAAGTTGTTCCACTTTTACAAAGCTGTGGAAACCAACAAAAAACATTCTAAAATTTTAAATGTTGACTGAGCTGCTATTCTCTTTCACAGTATATGCCAACTTTTCTAGAGATTTCACTTTACCATGCACCCATGTCTTAAATCATCATACTCGGTGAAAATAATTGGAATAGTCTCCAGTTTACACTACAATCTGTTAGAATTGTACAGAAAAGCACTGAACGTATCTTTTATTGTGCGAATATTCAGCATTACAACAAAAATAAGTGTACGAATGATATTGTTTACTTATAATTATAAAGAAATATTATTGGTAATTCATGCAGGATTGTTTTTCACTCATTCTGTACATTCCAATTTTCAAAGAGTTAAACTATAGAAATTCGGTAAATTCAGTCGCCGGATTTTGACAGATTTCTCGGGTCCTGAACAATGGGGATTTTGAGTATGTTAAAATATACACTTTTTAGAGTATAATGGAAAAGGAATCATGTGTGTTGCAATTTTGCCTGTCGAAGAGTATTCTGACTAGTCTATTAACAAAGATCTACCAGGAAACTGAATAGAAGTGCATGAAATATTTTAAATAAATAAATAACAAAAAAGAATCTAAAAAAAAAAAGAAGCCTATATACTAGTTCTTAATTTCTCAAATACTTTCTCCTCTCTTCTCTGCTCAGTATTGTCTTCCCATTCCTCATTTATACTCAACCTACAGTTTCAGTTCATCGCTTGAACTTCTCTTATCTATTCTCCTTGCTTCTTTCCATTTCCTAACCCACATCCTTGTTCTTGCTCTAGTATCTCCGCCCCCTTCCTAGTCTATCTCATGCAATTCTTCCTGGACATCTTTGTAACTAGCGTTCCTGTCCCGTTTTAGTCTGGTGTCATCTTTCTGTTGTTTAAGCCTCTCTCGTAATTTCTCTTTCTAAAGCTTAGATCAAACTCAAACCAGATTTTGATTCATATTATACGTTCTGTGACTTGGATCCAAAATAAGTACAGCAAGAAATTTAATATTTTCCTGATCCAAAGTGGCACGTATCTAAATATCCATTTAAAAGTCCTGCTCGTCTGATTTCACGATAATAAAAACGTAAGGATTAAGGAAAACTTTTCTTGAAAGAAAAATGCAAGCTCCTCAATTTATTTCTGGAGCACAGACTAAAACGTCAATACAATTAACTTCTCTTGTCACCTTATTTTAATGTTATATATATTTTCTAAATATAGAAGTTATAAAGAAGTGGGAGGACAGACGAAAACCAATCTCATAAAGCTTCTTTCCTGATATGGGTTAAAGACTAAACTTAAAAATCTGAATTATGCTGCAAAATACATCACGAACAACGTGGACGTGGCGAAGTACAGAATATAATATCTGTTCCTCTAAATTTTATCATTACTCTCACAAAAAAAAAAAAAAAAAAAAAAAAAAAAAAAAATTTTTCGGAAAATTAGCTACTTACACAGTTCAATTATTTTAGTTACTTACCTGGACGAGATTTTCTAGCTGATACATACAGAGGCCAAGTTCCGCCATTGTAGGTTTAAACATATCTCTCATTTTGTAATCTTGCATTAATTTTACTAGGACAGCAAATGCTTCTTCTTCAGGCATCTGAAAGTAATTAATTTTCATGATAGGGTAACAATATCACTAGTAGAGAGACTATGAGAATGAATTGGTTATCACTTACACTTTGTTTTGAAGTCAAATAGGAGTTAATTTAAAGAAATGATCAGCATCATATTATGCAAGTGTGGTCTACATTGTAATTTAATAACCAATATTTGAAATAGTTAAAGAATGAGCGCCACGTAGAATTTATGCAATGAATCAAAGCTAGCACCTACCATATATAGTATACAAAATACTATAGAGTATAAACATTAATCACAGCTGAAATTCATAATATATTTACTTAATGAAAACTACATGGGGAACTGCTGGGGCTCAACGGTGTCAATATCGATCAATAACTACTTTAAAATATCATTTAGATTTACATAGGCAGTTCTGTGATACACATAAAATCTGCACGTCTAGAAGAAAACTATTAAAAATACAATAAAATTATATTCTCCATGAAGAAAGCAAATGCCAACAACAAGTTGATTTTCAATTACCTACGTACACAAGTATGTATTTGGTCTTGTATGAACAGTCTGTTTCTGATAGAGCTCGGAGCAGATGAAAAACTTAGTCACAATTCTTATAAAATGAGATTAATATTCTTCTATAACACTACATCCTATAATTACTCTAATTAAATACAATCTATTTAAGTTATAAAATAAATAATGTACTGTACTTACATCTTTTTATAGTCCACGTTTGAAGAAAATTCCTTGATCACGTATGTGAGTGTACATGGAAATTACTGTAAAAAAGTGTTATATACATATATGCTGTTTTGATATTACTTGAGTTGAATACGAAATTTCCAACATGTAAGTAACATCGTAACATACTTTTAACAAATAACACTTTCTCTCAGGAATTTCAAAGTACACTTACATATTTAAACAAACAAAAAATCGTTTCATCCGATGGTCTCAAATTAGAAACCGGAAAATACTTAGTAATGTGATCAAAGAAGTTTTCTTAAACGAGGATTGCAAAAAGATTATGTATGTATGTACAGTACCTTATTTATTTTACAATCTGAGTCCTCCGAGCGCAAAAATGGCATTATCTATTTAAGTAATTTATAAACATTCAGCAGCAGAGTACACTTACCTGCATAAGTAGAAGTCCAACAATAAAACCCGATCCTTGGCAGTAGCCTACCTCACGGTCATGAAGCGAGTATGCTTTCATTACATTGAATAAACTTTCTTGCCCCAACCCATCCTTCTCCTTAAAAAAGTCATGTTCTGGGTAGGTTCGAGCAATATCCCTTCTTATCACCTAAAATAACATGAAAGTATGCTTTTCATTAGTATGAATTCTATATATAACATCACACAGGGTTAAAACGCATCTCCAGTGTCACTTTCCACTAACAGAGTCGATAGTAATACTGACAAAAAAAGAACAACGTTTTCGGAAAACACCACTACTACTTTTCCACAAAGCTTAAGCTTTTGATTTCTTTTTCATGTTCAATGAGCAGACATGCAAGTTCTTTAGTGGCAGATGTAAATGTTGCAATCAGTTAGGAGGGGGGCAGGGGGAGTATCAGACTCTGGCAACATATTTTACAACTGTGCTTGACGATTACATGTTTCATTGGTTAATGTCTTACAAAATTTCTCAATATACAGGGCTATAATTCAGCACAAGACCGATGTGTCTGCGTGTTTTCGTTTAACAGCTACGTACTACGAAAGACCGGGTTGCTTAACTTTTGGGACACTCGGTATAAAGTAAAAACAGGAAGGAATACTTACAGCATTATTGTTCCAAACAAAAACCCTAAACACGCTCAGAATAATTACTCTGTTTCGATCTGATCGAACGTTGTCTATTACGGAGACACAGAGACCAGAGGATTTTATTTGCCTTTGTTCGTCTTGCTTGTCTCCGTAGTTGACAACGATCGATCAGATCCAAATATAGTCATGTTTTTGTATGTTTTCACAACTGAAACAATGATGCTGTAAGTATTCCTTCCTTTTTTGCCTTGAATTGCCCTTCCGGTTTTTCCTTTCTCTAGGACCACTTGTACATCCCTTCTAAAAATAACAAAAATTGAGATAACTAAATCGGGTACGCTCTATCGAATGTTGATATATGAACTTTTTTAAATGGAACATATTAAAATACTATTCGGAATATACATCGAAACTATTAACTTTTGTCAGATACATTTTTGCAGCAAATGCCTACAATGACCTTGGTACGATTTTGAAAGTGCGTCGAAAAGATGAATCGTAACTGCTGAGAGACCACGTTTTCACAATAATTTCAGATGTTTAAGACAAAAGTTTATTAATTTTTTGACGTATAATCCGAATTGATTTTAAAGATACTATGTTCAATTTAAAAAGTCCAACTTCCGGTCCGGTTTGGTAACGGAAGATGAAAATACGATAGAGCGTACCCGATTTAGTTATCTCAATTTTTGTTACTTTTTTTAAGTAAGACCTAATTCTCTTCATTAGAGAAGAACTGTACGAGTAGTCCCAGACACCCTATTTATGTAAATGATGAAATAAAGTACAAAAGTCTTCAATACTTACATATTTGAAGACTCAGAGAAAAGCAAGACAAATGAGAGAGAGAGAGAAAAAAAAAAGAGCAACGCTTCGCCAAAGATGGTTACATAATAACAGTGGAAAATGACAAAGTGCTACAGAGAGTTCAGGTTGAAAACTTAAACCAGGTAACGGAGCGGTCGTGTTGTGAAGGGGGAAAAAAAACAACCTAAAGGAGCCGAGAAAACACTAAATAGTGAAGGAAGTGGAAAAGCAACGAGTCTGTGAGAGCCTTTCTAAAAAAATAAAAAAAAAATATCTGCGTGGGGTAGGGAGTTATAAAAATAATAACAGTAATAATAATGTATATATAAAAGATTATACCATAGACCTCATAATAGGTTAGCACGCTTCCCCATTTCTAGCTGCGCTAAAACTAATGGATTTTTGTTCAGAGCACGTGATTTTGAATCCATCCGCTAGGTAGCTCTGCCATAGACCTCATAGTAGAATATGACAACATCTATGGCAGAGCTACCTAGCGAATGGATTCAAAATCACGTGCTCTGAACAAAAACCCATTAGTTTTAGCGCAGCCAGAAATGGGGAAGCGTGGTAAGTCTATCTATTAAGAGGTCTATGATTATACGTTTGTCTGACTACAAATGTGTTTTTATTTCACTTGTTCAGCGAGTACACAAAACGATAGGGGGTGGTGGATTCTGACTTTTTTTATAACATGTACTGCTCCATGACGAGGTAAAAAGGAACTTCGTGGAACTCGCTTATTTTAATGCAACGAACACAAAGAAACAACTTTTAATTATTTAGTTAGAACATGGCTGTACTATTTGAAGAAAAACAGTAATTAAAAATTAAGAACGCATTATGTATCAATGAATGGATGGGCGTGGAGAGGACTGAATCATAATTTTATCCTGTATATTAGAAATTCTCACTACAAACGAAATTGCACTTAACATATATCTCTTTAAAAATACTAATCTACAAAATATTATGCTAGAATCACTTCATTTGTGTTCACTCTTTTCTAATCTAAACCTCTCCTGTGTAACAAGCAGATTCTTTATTCTACGGAAACCTCTACCTGTTTCTTTACAGACAATAGTAATACAAACGCGATAACAAAAGTTAAGTTCGGTGTCTAAATGTAAGTTATTTTAACCATGATTTTTACCATCGTAACAATGTTAGTAATCTAAACAAAGTATAAGTCAGACCAACAGGTAAACAAGTTCAGATATAACAAGATGACGGACGGTGTCACTGTTATGCACGGTGGCACACTTCTTTTCGAATGGAAGGTGCAATGGAAATGTGGTGACGTCAGAGTGGTAAGTTGTGTATTATGATGATGAGATTAAAACTATTAAAATAATTTGTGAATAAAACATTAAAAAAAAAACTATTTGTGTGCATTATTTACAACCTGTGTAAAATCGGTGTCCATATTTTATCTAACTGGCCCTGATCGTAATTTAGATTTGGATCCTTACGTATGTATGTATGCACTTTCATATACTACACGGTCTTTAAGTTTAGCTGTTGTATGTATAATCTTAGCGTCCATTATATTATGTGTGGTGATTCTAATGTGATGTGATAAGCCAGATACGGGACTGGTGGTGTTTGCATCTCGCAAATGTTTGTTCTTTCACCCTCGTTTTTAATTTCTTTTTGTCATGCCTATATACCAATTGTTCTCTTCATGTGTGATCCGGTATACACTACTTGCTGTATCTTTGGATACAAAGTAACTTTTGTATAGTGTGACGTTCTTTTCTATAGTTTTTAGTGGTACTGACACCGCATTGAAGGTCGTATTAAATTTTTTTAAGGTAGATGTGAGAAGTGAAAAGATCGAATGTTTTGTTTTCTGGGACGTTCTGCGCTGAGGAAATTTTATGTTGACTCTATATATCTTTTGTTTTTACAGTCATTGAAAACGTGTTGTTTTTTGGTATCCATTTTTCATGCCTATTTGTATGTTATAATTTACTTCCGTTCTCAAATCTTCATGGGTAGTGCATACGTATAGTGCACGTAAAAAGAAGTTAATCCACAAACTGTATTTGATTTGTTGCAGATGAGCTGATTTGGCATGTATGTATTGTCGGCTTCTTGTAAATTGTACTTTGAAATCTACTGTTTTGCCGGTAAATCTTTTAAGTCAAGGAAGCTCAAAATTCCTGAATTTTCTCTTTCTATGGTAAACTGTAAATCAGGATGTATTATATTGGGTTTGCTGAGAAATAGCTGTAATTGTTATTCACCCTTGTACAAAATCGGCGTATCATCTACGTACCTGTAATATCTGATCTGTTGTAAATTTGTTTCTTGTAAAAGGCGAATTTCGTAATGGTTCATAACTATATCTGCAAGGGTGGGGGTCAAGGAACTACTCATGCCCAACCCTTTTGTCTGGATGTAAAAATTATTTCCATATTGGAAAGCATTATTTCTTAAACAATATTGGACTAGTTCTGTAATAGCAGTAATTTCTATTTCATTATTTGAATTATACATGTTAACTATGCCTATGGATGACATTTTCATAGTATTGGCGTTAATTATGGAAGTAATCTGCTGTTTTACCTTTCTTGAGTTCTTTACAGTACGTTTGAATTGATTTTAGTATCCACCTAACCTGTTAGCCAGCCATTTAACTATTTTGTATGTAGGGTGATTATCCCCTGAAATGATCCGCTGGAATTCGTTCTTTTTATGTACTGTTGGTCGGCCGTATATGATTGGTATTGATGAAAGTTATTTTGTGTACTTTCATCGAACAGAATTGAGGATCTGATAAGACGTTTTGTTTTTTTTGTCGCGAGTTGATAGGGTTTTTTCTCAATTTGTGTATAACATGAACCAGTTATTTTCTGCATAACTCCATTTTCATAGTGCTCATTGCTAACTATTACACGTTTATTACCTTTGTCTGCTTTTGAGAGACATAGCTTGTTATTTCGCAGCCATTTCTTCAACTGTGACAGCAGTCTGTTATGTTGGTTCTTAATACCCTCGTACTTAAATGCACTGTTTGTAGTGTGTAGTGTAGTGTAACCGTACAGACATACGCTTAACTTCAACATGGTACAACATCCTTGCCGCTATCGTTTTGTTTAGCAGAATGGTGATTAAAAACATTTTAAAAAAATACACTTAAAAAGACACGAAAGAATCGCCAAATGATGATTTGTCTTCCTCAGGTGAAAAAAAGTAGGTTCAAAAGTTGAGGGAATAAAAGAAACCGTCCGCAGATATAACCTTTGTCAGTTTTCCTTGCAGGTGGAATCAAAAATGGCGGTCCCGGGCGGAAACAATGTAAGTGCAATGTTGTCACAGTGTGCTGTTACTAGATACAAAAACAGAAGGACTTCGATGAACAACAGTGTGTTTGGTTATGTATGGGAAGTTGTGTGTATAAATATGTTTATTATTAAAAAAAAAGTTCAATAAATGAGTAAACGTTTTTTCTTTTAATATGTTGTTGTTTTATTGCATTTTATTTATTATGTCAAACCACGATTTATTTAACATGTCTTGATCTAAATTTAGTGCAGCTTGTTTTTGTGAATAAGAACGATTTCATAAACCATTCGCTCTTTATGGGAATATAATTTGTACAATATCTTGGCATCGGTTATTTTGTGTGGTTGAATTTAGGTGTTGTGAGAGGCCAGATGTGGGATATTTATTCTTTTTGGCATCTCCAATGTGTTCTGTGACCCTGGTGTTAAGGTTCCTTTTCGTCATCCCGATATACTCGTCCTTACACTGGCAAGTGATCTGGTAAACTCCACAACATGTTTTTTGGAACATAGTAACTTTTAAACTGGATTAAATTTTTATTAAATGTTTCTGCGGAGTTTTGGGCGGGTTTCAACTTATTTTTGACAAAACCTGTTTTCAGACTATACTATCTGTAAGAGTTGGGTACAGAGGCAAACCTATCCATGTTTTATCTTCTTTTTTTCTCTTTACTTTTCGTTTCCATGCTTTTATAATGTTTCGATTATGCGTGCTGGTACCATTTAAACATTGTGTATGTATCATATCTATTTTGTTGTCCTATTCGAATTATGTGGTCTAATTCTGTGTTTAAATCTTTCTTTGTTGTGCAATGGTTGAGGACACGTAAAAAAAAATTGACCCAAATATTATATTTCATTTGTGCAGAATGGCCTAAATTATAGTGTATATATTGTTACTGTCTGTATTGGGAAAACCAAGACGTCGTTGGGAGGACAATATTAGAAGAGATCTTCGAGATGTAGGTGTTCGTGATGAAAACTGGTTCGATGTTACCCAGGATAGAATCCAATGGCGAATGTTTGTTACTGCGGCGATGAACTTGCGAGTTCCATAAGCCATAGAGTTAGTTAGTCTGTATATTTGTAAATCTAGGAAACTAATAACGCCATTAGTTTCAAGTTCTTTGGTAAACTTTATGTTCTGTTAACCTGTGCAAGAAGTAATTCTAATTGTTTGTCTTCCCTATAATGAATTAAGGTGTCATTAACATACGGGTAATACCGGATTGTTTTTAACTCCGGATTATTTAAAATTTCACATTCAAAATAATTCATGACTGTGTCTGATAATATAGGGGACAAGGGACTTCCCAGAGCTAAGTCACTGTTTTGTTTATAATACTCATCTTTAAATTGGAACACGTTATTATGTAGGCAAAAGCTGAGTAATTACATAATTTCTTGAATTTCAAATTCTGTAAATTTATTTCTGCGTAAGAAGAAAGATATCTACAATATCGATGGAGGCAATTTTTAATATGTCAGCGTTAACAAATGAAGTAACATGTTCTTTGACTTCTGTGGAATTTTGTACTGTGTGTTTAAATTGGTTCCTATGTTTACCCAATAAGTTTGCCAACCATTTTGCTAGTTTATATGTTGGGTGTTGTTTCCCTGATATGATCAATCGAAAAGATACATCCCTTTTATGGATTTTTGGTAAGCCATATATAATGGGAATTGATGGTACAGAAACTATCAACTGGCTTTGCATACTATTACCAAAAATATGTGAACGTGTTTTTGTACGTTTATACGTTCGTACTTTTATCAATTTACGTATTTTTGTAAGTATATTAGGAATGGGATTCTTATTGAGTGTTTCATAGCATTGCCCTGAGATTTTTCGCTGCAAATTCTGTCTATAGTATTCCTGGGTCAGAATTAGACGATCTGTTCCCTTTGGCAGGCCAACTTTCTACGCAGAAATAAATACACAGAATTTGAAATACAAGAAATTATGCAATTACTCAGTTTTTGCCTACATAATAACGTGTTCCAATTTACAGATCACTGTTATAAACAAAACAGTGGCTTAGCTATGGGTAGTCCCTTGTCCCCTATATTATCAGATATAGTCATGAATCATTTTGAATAATTTTAAATAATCCGGAATTAAAAACTATCCGGTATTACCCGTATGTTGATGACACCTTAATTCTTTGTAGGAAGACAAATATGAATTACTTCTTGTACAGCTTAACAGCATTAACAGGAAATCAAGTTTACAAAAGAACTAGAAACCAATGACGTTATTAGTTCCCTAGATTTACAAATATACAGACAAAATAATACATTTCAAACTAAAGTATATCGGAAACCTGCCTCAGGAGAATCATATATACACGCTAAATCAGGCCACCCTCCACGAATGAAATATAATATCTGACTCAATTTCTTTTTACGTGTCCTCAACCCTTGCACAACAAAAAAAAAAAAAGATTTAAACACAGAGAAGTAGACCACATAATATGGATAGGACAACAAAATGGATATGATACATACACAATGTTTAAATGGTACCAGCGCGCATAATCGAAACATTATAAAAGCATGGAAACGGAAAAAGACAAAATATGGATAGGTTTGCCTCTGTACCCAACTCTTACAGATAGTATAGTCTGAAAACAGGTTTTGTCAAAAATAAGTTGAAACCCGCCCAAAACTCCCCAAAAACATTGAATAAAAATTTAACACATTTTAAAAGTAACTATGTTCCAAAAAACATGTTGTGGAGTTTACCAGATCACTTGCCAGTGTAAGGACGAGTATATCGGGATGACCAAAAGGAACCTTAACACCAGGGTCACAGAACACATTGGAGATGCCAAAAATTATGAATATCCCACATCTGGCCTCTCACAACACCGAAAATCAACCACACACGAATTAACCGATGCCAAGATATTGTACAAATCATATTCCAATAAAGAGCGAATGGTTTATGAAACCGTTCTTATTCACAAAAACAAGCTGCACTAAATTTAGATCAAGACATGTTAAATAAATCGTGGTTTGACATAATAAATAAAATGCAATAAAACAACAACATATTAAAAAAAAATACTCACTTTTTCTACTTTTTTTTATAACAACACAATAATAATAAACATATTTATACACAACTTCCCATACATAACCATACACACTGTTGTTCATCGAAGTCCTGTTTTAATACCTGGCAACAGCATTCCATTTCGCAACACATTGCACTTACACTGTTTCCGCCATTTCTGATTCCACCTGGAAGGAAAACTGACAGAGGCCATATCTGCGGACGGTTTCTTTCATTCCCTCAACTTTTCAACCTGCCTTTTTAATCACCTGAGGAAGCCAAAGAATCATTTGGCGAAACTTGTCATATTTATTAATATATTTTTTAAATATGTTTTTAATCGCTATTCTGCTAGACAAAACGATGGCAGCGAGGATGTTGTACCATATTCACGGTAAGGGTATGTTTTGGTCCTTGCCACGTAAATTTACCTTTGCATAAACATTCTTTGTTGAATTCTTGTTTCTTATCGGAGTCTATATAATCAAACCAGTTGTTTTTTCTATGAAATGAGAATATTCTATGAAGGGGCGGGGGTCATATCTTAAACCTCTCACGAACAATTGTTTGAACTTGGGTGGTATTTCTAGCTAGACTATCTTCATTAATCCTAACATAAAATTAAGGAAATATTACTTAATACTGTTCCAAAAATATTATTATATCGTTATGAATATAGAACTCAAAATATACATACATATATATTTATTTTTTTTTAAAAAAAAGAAAAAAATACAAGCTTTCGAAGAGAGCAACAATATGTCCGTAGAACCTTCCAACTACTAAAATTGGTCCGCACCTGAAAATAGTTTGCGGAACGCTTACTTAGAGGATCTGAAATTTATATACATTTGTAGCCTATTACGATAATTTGTTTCAGAGTCTTCGTACAGCTACATTACCAGGATCACAGAATATAATTATTAAAATAAAAAAAAATAATAAGTTTATTATGTCGTTTATACAAACACTTGAAACGGCACAGGAGTTCAGTACGCAAGAAGAGCGTTATCTTTTGAAATGTTTTACATGATGCTACCATAACACTTGTATTCGATATGTACAAGATTTATTCTGAAAATTAACGACGCGGAAAATACACGATCTTGGACTACAATAATTATGCCTATTACCAAACATACAGAAGTTATAACTTACGGTAGTACTTTTCATGTTACTCGATTTAATAATCGAAGTGTTTACCTTTTCACACGCTGAGGTAGCTTTGATGTAATCTGCATACTGTTTTTTAACAGGAGAGTCATGGGCTCCACAAAGTAGCTGCCAAACAATTCCTCTAAAATGATGAGGTACACCTTTCCGAACCAGTTCCTGGAAAAATAAAAAGTACATAGATACGAATTTGAATTTTATTTAAGGCCTGTAAATAACTTCGGTTCAGGCCGGATGGATAATGATGGGAGAATTTTTGGAATGAAAAAAGTAGGAGGAAACTGAAGAACCGCGAGAAAATCCGTGCATATCACGAAGTTTGTCCACCACAAGGCCCACATGACACGAGCCAGGATCCAACCTGGCACTTCACGTACCACAGATGAGCGATCTAACACTGAGTCACCGCAACCCAACATGGATACGAAATTTATATTCTACAATTAGGAAAGGTTTACACAAATATATGTCGATAGCTGTCGTATCCGAAACTATTTACCTGTGAAGTTCACTACTGCAAGTTTTTCAGCACTCAAGTCAGGAAAGGGGAAAGAAGGTGGTATGTAAATGTTCATAACAGTTACAATATATTTAAATGAGAGGAATAAAAACAACCTAGAACAATGGTAGAAGACATACCCGCAGTATAGTTCCTAGTCTGGCTAGAGCTGTTGTGTGGTAAACTAATAGTACAAGGGAATGGTACAATTTCTCTCGACGACTGTGAACAGTGAGACTAAGAAGAGTGTGATAATGGATGAGAAATACATAGCAAATGAAGGTTCCAAACAACTAAAGAAGGTACCATGGTTGATAGAAAAACTGCTATATTTTAGATAAGTATAGGAAACAAATTAAAAGGGATTCTGTTTCTCCTGAGGAACGACCAAGTACAGCGAACGATAAGGAAAGTCATACAGAAGTGTAACATAAAGAACTAAATCAGCTTGTTAATTATCGAATGAAAGCTTAAGTAGTGTTGGAGCATCACCGATCAAGAGGAAAAGAATGAAAAAAGGAACATACTGCAAAAGGAACGCTGTAAAAAAATGCGCAAGTTTTACAGATAAAGATATTCCACATTCCAGTTGAAGAACCTAGGCCTGGTGAAAGTTAATGTTGTGATAGTATCACACTGTAGATACTGAAAGAAAATTTTAACAGAAATCACAAAGAGGTGTAAGAAGATTACTATTTTGACATTTGTTCCCAAAAACTGGAGTATCAGAGGAAGAGTACAAATTTTCGTAGGCAACTAACTACATGATATGAAAAACAATACAAGTAGTACGGAAGAAAACAATTTTAGCTTTATTTACTCCTGTTCCCAGTCATCCCAAAATGACACTTTAGAATATCTGGTGAATCGTACAGTCCGTGGAGTTCTTCACTATGAAGTCTCCTGCATTCTCCAGTCATCTCGTCCCGTATATCTTTCTCAAAATCTTATTTTCAAACACACGTAATTTATGTTCATCTGCTAGGGTCGTACTCTTCGCAACCGTACAGTATTACCGGCAGAATAATCGTTCTGTATATTTTTAATTTCAATTTCCTTGATATTAATCGCGATGTTAGAAGTTTTTGGACTAAATAGAAACATGCGTTCCCCGATACTAAGCGACTTTTTATTTCTTCCGTGACCTCATTTTTGCTTGTTACGTATGCTCCCAAGTATTTAAATTTGTTTTCTTACTCTATTACCTCATCCCTAATTCTTATGTTTTTGTTTCCTCCATTCCGTGTTTCGGCTTGTTATCATCTATTTTGTTTTATCGATGTTTACCTGTAGACCTATCTCATCGTACGCTTCTACTACGACATCGGTGTTGCTTTGTAGTGCCTCTATATTGTCCCCTACTAAATCTACGTCATCCGCGTATACGAATAGTTGATTCAAACCATTCAATGATAGTCCCTTTTTGTCCCCTTTAATTTTAAAAATAGCGATTTTAAATATTACACTATAGGTGACTTATAATATAAAAAAAGTCATACTTTTCTGTAACACCTTTTTCTTTCAAAACTGTTTCTTTAGCTTCAAAATAAGCCCAAGCTGAACGTAACACCACAATTAGAAGCCAAGTTATGCATTTTTATTTTTGTTAGTCTAATTGCTAACACGCATAATTTTTAAGTTTATTCTTACGTATGAATACCGTGTATCACGGAGCACTAATGTTTTACATTACTTTGTCATCTACCATCCTAGAAATTTTCGTGCAATGGGATGGTCGGGTTGGGAGCTGTGATGATCTGCCATGGAACGACTCCTCACCAACATCATCATCTTACATTAATACAAACTAGAGAAAAGCTACGTGGTAACGGTTCTTTGACCAACTTATAACTTGGCAAAATGGAAGACCATTTAGAATTAAAAGCACAATAAATGAACGTATCAACACAGGGACATTATGTTCTTCAACAAATATATTCTATATACGCCTTGGAAAAGGACTACAAATGCATAAACCACAAACTTCCATTAAAATATTCCACCGCTACCAATGTCAACCTATATCTTAAATAAACTATATCTGAGTGGCTGATCTACTGAACACTTTTCTAATTTCTTCGTGTGTCAAATGTCAAAGTTTCCCTATTATGTTGTGTGTGTAAGAAATGCTGCCAAATTGTAGAGAGAGAGAGAGAGAAATGTGTAAATAAGTAAGTTTAAAAGCATTACATTCGACCACTGACATATTTATATGAGGTTATATAGGAGGAAAATAGCCATTGAATTTTCCTCTTCATTAAATACATTTTAAAAAGCTGGTTTATGCAAAATTAAACTATTTCTTAACCCTGGATGGACAAAAATTAGATTCATGCTATTTATTTTAAGAAAGCTATATTTATATGTACCTTAACGAACTGATTTCGCTTCTTGAAATAAGTATCCCAGTCATTAACAACTCTTCCCCACACGGTCCAAGCATCTTCTTCTCCATCTTCTGTTCTTTCTTGGCTTGAACTTGTCCCTATGACAAGGAATAATATTTCTAGATTGAAATGTAACTCACAAAAGACCATGCAAAATATACAGTATCAAGTATTAGTATAAATTTTATATTCAACAAATGTTTAAAGTACATATCTGAGACGTATAGTAAAAATTCATATCATTGTTTCTCATTAACTCGCCGTTGAAATAATTAAACTTATTAGTATACAGGCGTATACGAGAGGAGACAGCACAATGTGAAAAATGTACTTATGCAAAAACATACATAAAGCAATCTTACGTTTTAATATTATGGCCCTTTAATGAATTCGACACTATATTTGTGATATCTACTGGAACTGTAAACGTAAAATGTATTGCAAAAGGGGAAAAAATATGAACAAGGTGCAAATACATATAGGGTTTTGATCTGATCGTGATATGATCAGCATGGTCACCTACGTGAATTGGAAATTGACTTTTTCATTTTAAGTAAATTACAGTTTGTGGTGTGGATTTGGATAGGTGTTAGTTTTAAAAATATATAAATCATCTTTCTTTCTTTCACGATCGCATCCAAAGCCTTTGCACTTTTAAATATTTTCTTTCCCTTCCTTTTGCAATAGCCCTTACGTTTACAATTCCAGGAGATAGCACGATAATAGTATCGAAACGTCGAATTCATCGAAGCGTTCCAATACAAATTAAAAATACAATTAGGTAGGTTTCATGCAATGTTTCAAATTTAATTTACATCCGTGATTATTCATAAATCTGTAAATAATTCTGCAATATATTATATAAATTGTTACATTTATTATGGTTTAAAGCACTTACAAATATTTTAATGTCATCCAACTGAAAGCAAACATACCTGATGTGACTGATATTTGTGAGGTGTCTGAACTCTTCCGGGAATGACCGCTGTTCCCGGACAATGAGTTCAATGATTTGGCATCAGCCTCAATCAGCCTGAAAGGAGAAACAAATATGTATAAAAGCTTTAAAATATCAACACTACGTACAACTTTACATATTGATATAAACTTAAAGCATAATATGACAAAATAAAACTAAGTAAATGAGTTACATTTATGGAACACTCTACAAAAGCCGCGAAAAAGGCCCAGACAATAAATATAAATATGAGAGAGAGAGAAAAAAAAAGTAATTTTCTGCGCAGTACTTGATGCATTTATATTACCTTCTGTTCGTTGTTGATTGTAGTCCCAATCCTAATATTAAACGTTCCACAATAAATAGGACGTTGTCTATTTATAGTTATCTAACTTACATCTACAAGTGTCTCAAAATTGACCACACAAAATAAGGTTCATACAGTTAAGTATTTTCGTACATTCTCTACAGAAATTTATCGACCTCCTCATCTGGTAATATTGTTTTAAAAACATAAAAAATGTTGGCCATTTTCTTCGACTTCAAAGTAGAGTAGTCGGTAGAATGGTCGCCTTCCAATCGAGAGGATCCGTGTTCGATTCCTGGTGCCGGTCATCCTGACTGGGGTTTTCCCTGGTTTCCCTCAGCCACACCAGGTGGTACCTTGAATAAAGCCAGGGTAGATTCTTTCCAACATTTTCCCCTTGTTGTTTAATATATCTACTCTAAAATGGCCGAAATTAGGCTGTATCTGGAGGATGTTAAATAAATAACTTCCACTTTTCTTTCCTATGTACATATATTTTTCCCCTTTTTCCTACTTCATACACTATGCCCATTGTTTTAATACTCCGAGCAAGCTGTTACAAGTTAAAAACATACCACATCATACATAATTCGCTGAGTGATCGCCAAGCACTGGGACTTCAATTAACAACGGAACAGTGTGTACTACAAATACACGTACAAGAAAAAAGTTTAATGATAACCTTTTTATATGATCACTATTTATTTCTGTCTTACATGAAGTTATTATATATATTTATCATAAAGCACGAGTAATTCAAACCAAGTGTAGTTTAGGTGCGGCCAGCTACTTACTTGTGGAATGTACACTAACAAAATTTCTCCTCTGATGCGAGGCCTTTGTTAAGTTTAAAGAACGTAACAATTACATGAAGTATAAAAAGTATAAAAAATACTAAAATAGGAAAGAAGTACTACATCTTTTTACAACGGCATGTTTGCAATGTGACGTCAGATATCTGTTGTGAGATTGGATTTAGTTTTATGAAGAATGGTTGTCTAGTATTTATGTTTGGAATATGCAGTTTATACAGAGAAAATACATACATTTTTGGGCCTGTGGGCCATACAAAAAACACCTTCCCACACAATAAGTTGATGATCGCCTGAAGAAGCTTTCTGGAGGAAGATGAAAAGCACTTAACGTTTTTTTTTTATTTTACTAAAGATGTTAATAAGCATTAGGTATTTACATAGGCACCGGTACGTATTGCTATTACATGTTGTAAATTACTTTAGCCTTTCGCGCAAAAATGAGTTTCGAAACGTAGTTGCTTTATAAAGAAAAATGTCATTATGACTGTATACGACATGGATAAATAGTGATCGTATTATTATAATTAAATTACGAGTTCAGCGCGTTACGTGAGACGGTATTAGCATAATTTAATTTCTGTTCCACGGTAACAGCACAAACGAACAAAGAAGCATATATTCGCCAACTATAGCTAATGTTTGGTATTCTGTCTTGAGTACAGAATAGCACCATACAGTAATCTTCAGTTGCTATCCTCACTATCTGTCTATTTGTTATGCTGTGATTTTTAACCTATTCTTTACTTATTAATACAATATTTATTATAATCCATAAAACTGCTTTCATTTGTTTTGAAGCGATCTAATATCGACTCCTTACTCCAGGTTAAACGTTACACATCTTAATGCTAGAGTCAGCTTTGTAACTTACATCAGTGCTTATATTTGTGATGCGGTTAATATATTTTAACATTTAAGCTAATATAAATTTAAAAAAATTAATATACGAAAGAAGCAATAATTAAAGTTCTACAACGACAGCAAGCTCTACATACAAAGAAGTAATAAAAGTGCACAACGAAAAAACTACACTTTTTTATAATACGAAAAAAAAAAAAATCCAGAGAAAAGTCTACTTTATTACGCAAACAAGCTTTTGCACTATATTTACTGCCCAAAACACATCTACATTAATAGAGAATGCAATAAATACAACATAAAAATTTCACACACGAAAAAAATAAATTTTATTTAGAAAAGGAAATCAGTGAAGGGAACAGACAAGGAGGTGTTAAAAAGAAGGCTGAGCATGAAGCAGAATTTGAATCCATAACACACATTTTGCTGAAGAAATAAACAGCGGAAGCACAATTTCAGTTAGATAATTGCACTTTACTCGTAAACTATTCAGCTCTCAGTATTTTCTTTCAGTAGAAACTCAATTAATACTTGACACGTAATCGTTCATATATTAAGCGATTTGTTTGTACACATCGCTAGATCGAAAGCATTCTAAAGACCTTCAGTGACTCGGTATCCGAGGCTTACTCTAAAAGTTAACGACAATCAATCTAGTTGCTTAGATGAGGTTGAAAAACTTTGTTGCAAGAAAATCACAAAGATTGTTTATCCTTTGCAATTTTAGAGAATATTCAGAATTTTAACGTATATTAAGAGTTCGACACACAATTCGTTACACCACAATGAAAATATATGGGCTGTTTAAAACTTACAGAACAATTCCTGATAATTTATGGGATTCGATAATTAAAAAGTGTTTTCTGTCTGCACGTGAAAGGTATGATAAAAATTAACAATACAATTTCAGCAATGTGTTAATGTTTAGTATGCTGTCATCCGGTAAAACTCACAACTGTACTTTTTTTTTTTTTTTTTTTTTTTTTCGAATTCATATTTCGTATCGTTTGGCATCCTCTCCCGAACAAATACCAACAGTTGCACTTAAACGAAAATAGAACAGATTTATGCACAACAAGAATGCAAAGTTTTAGGCATTGACACATCACACTGATTCAATAATATGTGCCAAATTAAAACGTAACATGAAATGGTGAAAAATAGATATGTAAATAATCTGTGCATGCACTTCTCTATTATATTGTTACACTGTGCCCCATTCAAATTATAATAAAAAAAAATCGTTCGAGTAATAGGTCAAATTATTGAGGAACTTGTTCCGTAATTTTCCCCCACATTTATCTAATTAAAAGCAGGTCAAATGTTCTTTACGTTTTAATTCAAATAATTCGTTTTCATTTAGTATTTATTTTCCGATATTTTCTAGAGAAAAGATAAACAAAAAGATGGGTTGAACATTCATTTAATCGGAAATCAGTATTATCAAAAGAAAACATTTAAAAATCGACACACGTGTTGACTTCCACTGTTCTCTGAATGCTCATATATAACATTCTTTGCTTTTACATAAGAATGCATGGCTGTCAATACTTGAAGACTACAGATATTTGAGCAAAATGGAGTAGAGAGCGAGACAAATGGAAACTAGTTCTGAGCAAGCGTTTTCACACTGTAAACTTATATCTATTCCAATAATTACAGAAAATTTCCTAATTTTTTATTGCTTTTTCACAAATAACCTATGGTAAATGTTGAAATTAACACATTACAAAATGACAGCCGCCGTACCCAGGACTCGAACCCAGATCTCCTAGTTACCGGCTAGGTAAGCTAACTGTTACACCACCACGACACGACCAATTTCTCTGTGCATATGGAATGTTCCTCTTGCCTAGACACTCTCCCAGCATACGGAGATTTTTAGTTGAGGAATCTTTCTGCTATCGTCCAGTGCGAAAGAATATATATTATTACCGTTTTCGAAAATAACCTTGTGTTAGAGACCTGCACGGGCCGAATTTTTGGCCCAATCCAGCCCGAATGTCCCAGGCCCGGAAAGTTTTGTAGGTTTATGGCCCGAGTCCGGCCCGGCCCAAAGAAATAGCGGAGCAGGCCGCCCAAGTCCTGCCCGTGCAGGTTCAGTAATAATAATGCATACAAGCCTAGGTGAGTGTTTGAACAATGTGATGCGCTTAGATTTGCTAGTCATTTTAATTTCATTCTACAGGATTGCCATTTTAATTTATTTCTAACACAAAGGATCAAATTAATCCTTTCGCTTTGAACAGTAGGATTACTCGCAGTCACAGGTTTCTTAAATCCAGCAAGGAAGAAGTCAAAGCATAACTTACTTACAAAACAAATGATCAGAAATTTGACCCCCACCCACAAGACCTACATTTGCGCGGTATTTAACACCATATTAGACTGCAACCCTGACTTCAACCAGCATTTCTTCTTGTGGGTCGGTGAAGTAGGTAGAAGAAGAGTGCGGTTTCCTTTCATTTTTATATCAAGACAACAACTCTGACTGTTCACCCCCTGGGATCCAGTGGTTGGATTGACCATATTCTGGTATTGACGCGGATCATCAGAGGAAGCTTCTAACTTCAATACGAATACTGTCTTTTCTTATTTATTGAAGGAAGGGCATACGGTGAACAACTAATCCTCTATATAGCGAAAGTGGGGCCGCTAAGCAACACCAACTGTTAATATTGCATTGTTTGTAATACCTTTCACTCCACGTGCACACAGACTTAAACGTTTGGCTTTACTTCATTTATCGTTTAACGAAAGTCCATAATTATTAAAGAACTGCAATTAATCGGCCCGACCTGAAGAGAAAGCAGTGTCAGCCCACGGGCCAAGCCGGGTTCGTGCAGGTCTCTACCTTGTGTATGTTCGATGTTGAAATTGAAATCTCCGAATGAAGTGGAGTGTCTGGGCCTCATAACCAGCAATGAAGAGCTGGAAGGGTGTCTAGGCGAGAGGAACATTGGCCGTATCGTGGTGGTATAATTAATTGTTAGCATACCTAGCCGGCAACTGAGAGATCCGGGTTCAAGTCCCGGTCACGGCAGCTGTCAATTTTTCTGTGTTCATTTCAATGTCTTCATTTACTCTGTTATTTTGTGCTTGTAAAGAAGATATCACGAATTGCAATTTAATCCGAACTATTTTCCTCCATATCTGAATTTGAATTTGTAGGAAATTCTCCAGTTACAATTAAACCTATCAAGTTGGATACCTCTGTATGTTGCCTGTCTGATTAATTTGGTTTCATTTCTTCCAAAATACTGTTTTACTCTGTAAGTTGGCTGCATGTATACCTTGGAACCTGGCCACATTATACTGTTATTTATTATTCTTCCTATTATGTTTTGGAGAAATCCACTTTATTTATGTTAGCCATTTAAAGTACTAGTTTGGAATCTGTTGAAAGCTAACCAACCATAGATATTCTACTTCTTTAAGTGAAAAGAGGTACGCCGGCACAGCCATATTTCAATATCACTTTGCCCCAAGTGTTCTGTCAGCGCATTGAATTTAGCAGCACAGAGGAAATCTGGTCCCTGCTTGCATGGCGTAAGGTGGCTGGGGAAAAAGTAAAGAGGAAAAGCTTGGTCAGAACCATTAGAAGCTCTCTTTCTTCAAACGTCTTTCGTGATTTTAGAATATGTGCTCTGAAAGAACAGACAGCATTTGTCGTCTATGTCACTTTATGCCCGAAACGAACCATGTTCACCACCCGAGGAAGATTTCTAGGAACAGATAAAACTTACTGCTGACCTACTGACAACGAAAATACTAAGTTTTTACCCTTGCCACTCCTTCAGGGATCACACTTGCATTTCCATTCCAATGTCTGTCGGTAGAAAAGGTTTAAGAAAAAGAAAGAATAAACCATAAATTGGAAATGCTGTTCGTAGTACAAATTAATTTTTGCATGAACATATTCCACGTTATGCATCTGGTTGACAGTTCTTTGCTTTGTGCAAGAACAGGATAGAATTATTTGTTTGTTTGAAGTTGTAGAGTAACCACATGCAGTTACTGGTGTATTGAAAATCTGTTAGAAGCTTTAAAAAACGGAAATTCTGTAACTGAACCCTCTGATGTACTTTGTATCGAAATAACTTTACTATTTAATCGCCACACACAATGTACAAAAGCAAAAAATTATACAATAACTCACTGGCATCCCTATTTCCGGACTGTTTGAATTTCGATACGAAGAAAAATCAGAACTGACTTCAGACTTCTGAACATCCTTACAATGGTATATATTTTCCAGATATTATTTACTTCTTCTACATGTCTGTAGTGACTATCCCAACCTGGTCGTAACTGCTATAACAGTCTCTTTTGATAGCATTCAGTCTTCCTTTCGATTTCGCGACGCCAATGCCGATAGAGAACAAGTCACAGAAACCGTTCTTCCTAAAACTCTTACCTAAGAATTTGTTCTGTCTTGAGACGGGCTTAGGTCTCAGTTGTCACAGATAAGCGTGTGATACTTTGTACATACAGGTAGTATATATATATATATTATTTCTTGTATGTGTTTTACTACATATATTTTAATACGACTGTTTAATATGTAATACGGCTCACCTGTTTTAATATGTATATATATGTAAGTGAACAATCATAAAAATAATAATGTAATGAGTGGATATGTTTCTTGTTTGTGTATATCATTAATGCATGTATTTGCTCTGTCAGTGATTGTCAACATGGTGTGCCGCGGCACACATGTTGAAACGTCGTGAATTGTTAAGTGTGCCGTAAAACTTCTTCAGGAGACAGTGGCTTTGCTGGCTAAAGTCAATCTTTCATTCAATATTTATTTTGAAATAAAGGGACAAGGCAACCTTAGCGTACGCAAGACCGAGACACTAGCCGTTCGTGTCAGGTCATATGATGGACCCGAGTGAAATACGTTGAAAACCACTGCTCTATGTACTGGTTTTAACTGTCTACTTTCTTCCAATGCTTCAGAGAAAAGGAGGAACTTAACATTTTTTTCTTTAGCAACAGCTCGGGGAAAATATGTATCACTAGGTAGTTGTGGGTGGCGAAGGCCGAAATTATTTAGGAGAAAAAGTTGGATGAGCTCTAGAGTATTCCAAACTATCGTGACGACAAGATGTGGAGCAGAGAAAACTGCATTCTGCTCCCCCGAGATGAAACACAAACTAGTAGCCGTTTGGTATGATGAAAATATTCTGCATTGATATTAAATAAATCGGGCCAGTAAATTCTTGTTTGCATTCAATAATTTGCCCGGAAATTATTTTTTTTTACTGCGCGAAGTGAGTGGGAACATGTTATGGTTAATTGCTCTAAAAGCACTGAGGATAGCTTGTTAGTTTTTTTTCCCTCGTGTGGCGCGAAAATTAGATCATTTCTGTCTCTTTGCAGCAAATTCTAACAAACTTAGAAATTAACGTATCTGTATCCGGATCTGATCACCCGGAATTCTTGCACATTCTGGGTTCTGGCACAAATTTTGGATAATTTTCTTTGAGGTAGTCTACCTGGGTTCTTCTTCTAAGAGTCTGTGTTCCTAGTCCAGTGCTTGGCAAACTAAAAGGTGTTTTACTATCCCATGAGTGTGAGAGGAAGAACGATTGACATGGTATCTACTAATTTTGTGACTTTAAATTTCTTGAGTTTTCCATATTTTCTTCCATATGCCTTGAGTTCTTAGTATAGTGCAGCATGTAAATACTATGTAATTTTTTTAAAATCCCACCACCACCCAGTCCAAGCATCTTGTACATTATTGGTATTTCACGAGTGAAAAAATTCTTTAAAACACAGGATTTTAACACATTTAAAAAATCCGATCAGCAGTGGGAATCGAACTCACGACCTCCGCCTTGCCGGGTAGTGCTCTTACCCAATGTGGTCAGGCCCACCTCAAATTTCCGTGAGTTTACCTCAAATTATTGATTTCCCTGAGTTTTCAAGATTTGTAAAATTCCCTGAGTATTCCAGGTTTTCCAGGGTGGTAGACACCCTGGATTGAATTTGTACATACGAGGGGCGCTCAATAAATAATCTACCCTGGTATCTTTTTCAGTGCATGAGCGCTGAACGTGCACGTGCAGGTTGTGACATGTCTTGGCTTGTAACAGAGAAAGTTACAAATCAATCTGACGGAAGCGTTTAAATTGAGAGGATGGCAAGTGCAGTGCCGTAAGGGTCAACAGTAGCTTCGTTCCTTGATTAAATTTCTCATAAAGGAAGGGAAGAAACTTAAAAAAAAAATCCACTACAGAATGTTTGCTGTATATTTTGGGTGATCGACGATTTTTGGGCCAAGCAATTTAAGCGGCGGGGGGTCGACTGAAGACGACCTATGTTCAGTGCGGTCTGTGGAGGATCTTCAAAGGAAATGTGTAAAAAAAAGTGGAGGCCATGATTTTGCAGGATCGTCGTGTTAAGGTCAGTGTTATAGCTCATGAATTAATCATTTCAACTGATACAGTTCACAGTATCATCCATATCGTCTTGATGATGTCAAAGGTCAATTTTAGGTGGGTGCCACGAATGTTGATGCCTGCGCAGAAAGAATTTCACCCAACAATGTGGCCAAGAGAATTTACATGCTTGGAGAAAACCCAGATAACTTCTACTCAAGAATTATTATGGAGGATGAAACATGGGTCCATAATAATCCTGAGACCAAGCCAAAGTCTATCCAATGGAAACAGAAGGGGGGCCCTAATCTCAAAGTGTGCTATCCTTGGATATTAAATTTGTAATTTTAGCATATAGTGTATTTTGAACAAGTAAGAAGCTCCCGTGGACAGAAAAAGCTAGTTTAAAAAGTCATTAACCAAAATAGAAATTGCAAGGACACGCTGACAATAACAAGATAACAAAAGGAATAAACAATCGCAAGAAAAACAGTTAGTTGATTTGGAATTTGAGTGTTCTAGTACGAACATACAAAGTGGAAAGGGAATGGAAGAACATAAAAGCTGGCCTGAGGTGTGGATTGAAGTTCAATGGACTGACTTTAAAAGGAAGTATGTTTGGCTAAGTGTTTGAGAAAATAATATACTTGGATGTAATATTTGTTCACCTGCTAGGAAGTTAGGTGTGCGCAAAGAAGAAAGAATTCGCATTTTAGAAGAGTGGAGGCCTCTGGTAACAATCGAGCATCTCAGCTATCCAATCTTCGAAATAAAATAAAGAAACATAATGAAATTTCTTCCGAAATACAGCAAGAATCACAGGTAAAGAACATAGAAAGAAGGCATTATGAAACTTACTTCGGCTGCTGAGGATGCCACCATCAAAATATTTCGAACAGCTTACTACCTGGCAAAGAAAAATCGACCATTCTCTGATCACAGAGACTTGATTCATCTGCAGGAGATAAATGGAATAAATATGGGTTCCATTCTACGTTCTCGCTACACTGCAACAAATATTATCACTCATACTGCTGGGGAAATGAAAAACCAACTAGTTCAGTCAATGATCACTACAGGATCAAAATTTAGTGTTCTTATTGACGAATCTACAAGCTTGGGAAATAAGAGTATAATAGTGTTTTTAGTAGGTAAAGCCCCTAATTATGTGTTCTTTGACTTGATCGAGTTAGATTCCCAGGATGCAGACCCTATCGTATCAAAATTGTTGAATTGTCTAAAAATGCATGGCCTTCATGAAGAGTATCTAAGAGAAAATTGGATAGCTATTGCTACTGATGGTGCAAGTGTAATGGTTGGAAAACGTTCTGGAGTTGTCACAAGACAAACAGAAATACCCTCAACTGTTTTTATGGCACTATTTAAACCATAGACTATCACTATCTGTGTCTGATGCTGTTAAAAAGATGTACAGGGAACTGATCACTTCAAAGCTTTTATGGACAAATTGTATAGTTTATACAGTCAGTCTCCTAAGCATTGCCGTGCATTGGAAAAAGAAGCCATTATCTCGGTGTGCAGTTTCTGAAGGTAGGAAGAGTTCTTGCAAGAGTTATGTTGTCAGAAGAGTTACAATCACAAGAGATAACGCTGCCAAGAGCTGAATACCTAATAAAACGAACCATACGAGTGACAGAGTTTCAAAGATGAGCCAGGTGAACACATGCGATTGACCTTGGAGGCTCCAAAGGATGGCGTGTTTCAAAAACAAGAAGGTAGTTCCAATAAATTCCCATCAACTCATTCAAAGTGTGGCAGACAGAATGAGATCCAGACTGTGTTCTGATGCTGATTCAGAAAATAGCGAATTGCTGCGGGACATTTCAACACTCGATCCTGCTAACATAATTAAAGGAAACGTGCGTCATGGAGAACATGAATTAAAAAGAATCTGCAGGCGTTTCTGTCTAGACGAAACTCTGAAATTCAAGGATTAAGGGACCTGACAGACAATCCTACAACCGAAGACATTCCGGCTAAAATGTTACCAGTGATGAGAACAATTTCCACATTGCCATGTTCCACAGCGGAGTGTGAGCGAGGATTTAGCTTGACCTGAGGTCATCATCATCACTGACCTGAGGTCGTCACTGCTCATTACCCACATCTCCAGTCTTATGTTCATCAACTCAAATGGACAACCAGCTGATCAGTTCATACCTCAGAAATATATGAACACATGGCTTCAAAATCATCGTGGTGCAAATGACACTAAATCGAGAGAGTGTGCAAAACTTTCTAGTGACAAGTGTCGTGAAACAACATCAAAAGATGCGCTTTGGAGTGTTGCAAGTAAGCAGGTGCAAATAGCTCTAGAAGAAAACTGTAGTGTTGAAGGTAAACAATAAGATCTTCAAAGTAAAGTTATTTTGTACAAGCTTTTTAAATCTTCTACCAATATTTTATATATTAAGAGTGTTCATGTGACAAATGTGGATTGGTGTTGAGTAAAAAGATGCAAATAGCTCCAGATGAAGAATTTATTGTTCAAAATTAATGGGCAGAGCTATTTTATCCAAGTTTTTTTTTTTTTCGTGTTTTTATTAGTACTATCTAAGGTATTAAAAAGGCGTTCTGTTGAGAAGTGTGAGGACGTATCAAAAAATGCATTTTCGAGGTTGGAGTAAGCAGATGCAAGTAGATTCCGGAAAAGACTATTTATGAAGGTTAGTGGCACGTCTTTCATTTTGTTAAAGGATTTCGTTGTATTTTTACTGTTGTTAGTAGCTACTATTGCTTGGATGTAATTATACAGAAAGGAACCAAAACACAAAATTGCTAGTTTTAGGATGAGGGAATAGATCGAAGCAAAACTGCAATTTTTGTTCTAAAGAGGATATACAAGCGTTTTGAAGGTTGTGATATTCCAATTGCTTAAAACAGCTTCTGAAGAGAACCAAACCTTGTTTCATCTATTTTAAAGCAAGTTATGAATCACGCCAACGTTAATATATAACTTTGAACAACACAAAACCTATTAATAAAGAATATTTCCTGCCTTAATGATTTATAAAGAAGGAGTTAAATTTTGGTACAATTTTCTCTATAGCTTCTCGCAGTGGGTTGGTTCCTTCTTATTGGAGTGATTTATTTAAGGAGTATCGTCATTAAAATAGCAGAAAAAGCGTTTAGACAATAAAATAGTATTGCAGCCTTATTAATACATGCATTTTACATTCATAAAAATTGCCTTCATAATCGTGATATATGTCTTTTATGCCAATCATAGATGTTCATAAAACAGCGTATACACTGAAAATTTTAGGACTACAGCACTGCCTCTACCTTATCCCGGCCTGCACCATAAAAATGTAAATTCTAAGTTGTAATGAATAGTGTCCCATACTAAAACAAATCATTTCATTAAAAGGTATAACCGCGCCCATCACTGGAAATAATGGGACCAAAAAAAAAAATCTCCTGACAAACTTATGATCGTAAAGGGTAAATAATCATTCCCAAATTGAAATAAAACAACTAACAGAATTATTTCCCCCTCGCAGTGAAGGAGTATTCAGCGCCCTCGTTTTTTGCGCACGTGGTCATGGGTTCAATTTCCGCTGAGGGCCACTGAACAGTGGTTCCAAGCCCACGTTACCAAAAACTAAGTCTCGTCCTTACAAGCTCTACAACTTACACAGATTTTGATTTCAACCCAACAATGAATAGTGAGTATCCAAAACTGGACAAAAACTACTTAGCCGTACCGGTAATGGATTTCTGTTTTGCATAACAAATCTAAGCTATAGTTGGTTTGGCCATTTATATGGTTAAAACCAGTGGTCGAAGTGAGGCGGTATGACATGCCGGCTCTGGTTTTTGAGAGCTAAACGCATACCGTTACTGAAACACATGCTATACGTGTTCTTGTATCAATTTCTGATTTGTCTAGACAAACATTAGGAAAACATACCGTCTCTGTTTATTTCCCACTTCGAACACTGGTTGAAACAATAATATTTAGAAATACATAATAGTGCAGAATAACGAAATTATTCGTTATTGGAATTTCATGAATATTAAACGAAGGCTCTAACCTTAATCACTTGCTTAGCAGAATGCATGGAAGAGAAGGTGCAACCATGGAACTAACTTCACCATCATGTCAGAAATATTAGATGAAACCAATGACGAGCGAATATTCAGTGGAATCAGAACATACTATATTACATTTTCGCATGTAGATGAAATGATTCCCGCCATCAAGAAAATCTTCTTTTAAAACTTTTCTCTTCAACTGTCTATTACTGGTGCGTTTACCTTAGTTGGATATGAATTAAAGGACGTGAAGTAACTTCATGACGCACGGTCTGTTCCTTTAACTTGATAGTAAAATCTTACATGTTGACTGAATTGTATAAAATACAAAGACAATCGAGTGGGGTTTTTATATCTCAACAAATTAACAACTCACAAATTACACTCCCCCCCCCCCCCCCCTGTAGTTTAGTGGGGATTCTTCCAAACCAAATTTAATAGATTTTCAAAACACAAGCTTGAATTAACCTTCTTTTTGAAGCATGTTATTCTTTTTATTTTTATTATTTATTTTCTACTATTAAAACCAACGTGAACTTTTCAATATGAAAAAAATTGTTTCCAAAGTGCAAGGAAAGTAATTTTGAGTTACAAAGCTTCAAACTTTGAGGAAATATCTCAACCCTATTTATTCCAAGAATACTTGGAATTGCCACTGATTTTCAAACTGTGGCCATAATAAAACTTCAGTAGTCAGTCAAGGGGATGCGTTAAGATTACATGAACCACACAATGCCAGAGCAGGATAGAGTTAGATATATTCCACACAGAAGCAACATCATATATATATATATATATATATGCTGAATTTGAAAAACAGAAATCCTATTGTATTTAATGAAATTCTAGTTTAAACTGAGAACACTACGATTTATTGACACACTACTTTTAAAAGCACGCAAGCACAAATAAGTTTACAGTGAACTTTGGGTGTATCCGATGACAACATACTGAAGAGCATATTGTAAACTATCTTGGTACAAAGATTTTATTATGACAATGTGGCCTTGTATCAATCTTGAATAAAGAAAAACACAGCTTTCTGAAGTGTAGAGTGCAATCTGAAGAAGGAGGTGGTATACTTCAGAAACTGTTACACTTTTAGTTTCTTTTTGTTATTAAAGTATAGTCAGCCTTGTCAGAAAGCTGTTTTTTCTTTATAAAAAGATTTTAAAGTGAAGGGTTGTAGGAGCACCAGATAGAAATCAACGTATACGCCTAAATGAAGGTTTGAATCCGTGCCTGAAGTCAGTTCCTCTCTACCTGCGTTCGTTTAGGCACCAGTAAGCGTGCCCATATAATGCAAAAAATGCTGTAACGGAAACTTATTAATAACCTCTTCACCAGATTGAAAGCGGCAATGTAAATAGAGGTTTCTGAACCCAAATCTGAAGTCAGTTTCTACCCCCCTTTGGTTGAGGCGCTAGCCTGCGTTACCAACAGACTGAACAAGTGAAATTAAAAGACGTCCAAAAATGAATCCGCTAAAAAAAATTTAATTCTCTACTCGAAGTACTAATTTAAAATTGAAACAAAGTATTTTCATTAACTAACCAATCAGAATTAGAAAAATTAACCATCCCAACCATTGAGTCATAATCACCTATTTGAACCCCCCAACGAATGAGTCGTACAACCAAGGACAATTGTTGGGGTAATGGATGCACCGAATCTTAGGAACCACTACTGTAACAAGATCTCACTTTCACTAACTGTAAATTAAAAATCTGTTAACTATAATAACTACCAGGCGCAATTTTTATCAGTTGTCATCCCCATACACTTCTGCGTTTTGCTAGGCAAGATATCTACAAACTAAATAACTGTCCTTGCACTAAATTACTCGGATTTCGAAGGTATTATACACTTTCCATGACCCTATCTTTCTACTATCAGTATACTGTATCGTATGTGCGTATTGTTTTCCACACGTTATCACAGAAGAAAAGGAAGTATCTACTTCAATGTTTCAAAGACCAAAGATCAATATTCTTGCCGTAAACTATATACTCAAAACGATTAAAAACCATGATTCAAAATGATGCGCCACACACACAAGTCCCCTCCAATCTATTTATTTAACTTGCATCTAACTAAAATTTATAATTACAGAAAAAATGACTTCTACGTATCCTACCGTGCTATTTAAATTTTCTAACAAATTCAGGATTACAAATACAATCTCCCACTCACTCTCTCATTCTCACGCCGACACACACAAACACACAAAGTGTAACTCACTCTCACATTTTGTTCAGTCTCCTGGAAGATCATTTGCTACAGACTTGCTTGCATCACGAGAACAAATATTTAAACAATGTACTTAAGCAATACAGTAGTCAATTATCAACTGTTTGGCAAACAACTGCTAAAGAAAGCTGTAAAAGCATGTTACGAAAAAATAATGCCTCCACAAACGAACCGATTCTTGCAATGTATTGCTGACCACCAGTCCGGATATGAATACATCACTTGAAAAGGGACTCCCGAACTCAGCGAACAGTCGCTCGTCTGCTTCATGGAGATGGGTTGGGCAGGCACTCACATCATCCTGGGTGGATGAGTAACTGGTAAGGAATACAAGGTCCACACTCAAGATATGAGAGACAGAAGCGAGCAAAAGGAAATTACTCCCACCTGTTGGCCTCCTCCAGTTTGGCCAGCAGCGCCAGATCTTCTGCTGACGGTTCGTTGTTATTGTTATGAAGGTTATTTGTAGTATTAGTGCTGTTATTATTACTGCTACACGCTTTATCCGCAACGAGAGTACTTTGAAGACGGTTCACAGTTTCGCCACCAGAATGCGCCACCATCGCCGAGCTCATGGCGAACCCTTGTGGCGCGGCGGGTAGGTCGGTGGTGGGACGGCCATCAGTTCGGACGCTGGCGTTCCTAGAAAGCAAGAGAAAAAACAAAATAAGATAGCATCTTCACATTTGAAACTGACAAACTATTTTTCAGTTTCTTTTATTTTTTCACACATTCACTGAGATCGTACAAAAAATTGATTGTATTGTATTCTTTGATCGTCAAATGAACAGCACCCAATATTGCAGAATTACATTTACAAAATAACTTTTTTGTTGTCTTGAATTGAATTTTTATTTATGGCCTTTAGGCTCTAAGACCCAGGCCGGATATGGGGTGGGGAAACTATTCGGAAAGGTGTCGGCTAATGTCTGGGTTCGATCCCAGCGGCCGACCATCCTATACCATCCCGGCATTTGCCTGGGGAAAACCCCTGGAAATACCCCAGTCAGGATGGTCGGCCGCTGGGATCGAACCCAGGGCCTCCTGAATTCTACACCAACGCTCTACCATTGAGCTACGGCTACTCGTTTTTTTTATTATTGTTTTCATTAGGTGCATTAACATATGTTTGTGTATCTCTACTAAAATCAGCAATATGATTTACGGATCCTACAAGTTTTCAGCTAAAACTACTTTTAAAAAAAAATATCGCAATCTTTCGTAGTCCATTTTTGGAAAGCAGAAAAGGAGATATTTACTTATAACTCTTTTATTTTCCGCTTCTTTGGGAATAAAGAGGACATAATTCATGGAACTCCATGGCATGATATTAAGTGGGAAAGAAATTAATTACAAATAAAATATTTGGCTTCGCACAAATTACGATGTCATACGCTATGCATTTAAAAAAAAAAACGTTGTTGGACCGATGGTGGTGGTTCAGCAGAAATGTGCTCGACTCGTAACAGAAAGGTCTCTGGTTCAAACCAAAACTTATGAATTTCTCTTTTGACCCCATTCGCACCAGAAAAATGCTGGGGTGGTCTTGAATAAAGACCAGTACCACTACGTTCCCTGTTGATCCGATGGATGGTGCGAAAATAATATCACGTGACGCCCTGAGGTGTGTTGTGTATTAGAAATGCATTTGGGTTTAGCTTTAATAATTTAACTGCGTGAATGAGAAAACTATATGTTATTGTAACAAGAAGTTGCATCTGTGCATTTAGCCGAAAACTCCTCAAAAATGTACACTCTGACGTCACACTAGTTGCTTTTACACTACAGTAAAATAAGTGTACGAACCTGTCTCAACAAACCCAATATTTGTGCTTTGACCTCGATTTTCAATTTATTTGAATTTATTTGCAGTATTCGCTTTTGTGTTGTGTTACAAGTTTCAACACTACAAGGAAACTATTTAATTAATAAGAAAAGGAATCAACAAATTACGGTATGGTTCAACACAGACTTTGTTATATTTTCCCGAAATTTAGGAACAAACTTTATTAATAAAATAGAATGGTTATTGGTAGAATAGATAATCAACGTATGCAGATCTGCAATATGTGAATGACCTCTCCCCTCATGTGTTATATATAGTTTAATGAACAATACATATAGGTTAATGCAGCGATCTTCAATTCACGGCACACAAGCACCGGCAAGGTGTTTAAATTAACAAGGGATATAGGAGTACTTTTTTTTTTTAAGTTTAGAGAAATTTTTATCATTAATATTTCTAAGATGGTGTTCATAACTGTTTAATAACCCTTTATTGACTTTCCCACTGAACTTCAGCGAAACGTACGAACTGTTTGCGGCATTCCAGTGTGCTGCAGCAACAGGATGAATATCTGCATTAATGCTCTGTAGACGAAGTAAGCTTCAGTCTGCAATAAAATGACTTACAACAAAATTAGCTTTTCTGTCAACTTCCCACGAGGGAAAGAAAAAAGATCCCACAGAAAAAGCTTCAACGTCAGAGAGAAAAAGAGTTTGATTTCACAATTCTGCAGAATTGTAATACAATTCAGCCAAGGGTTGAGCGTACGCTCACTATTTATGATTCAAGCAGACACGATTTGTCTGCGTACGTTCGAGTTGCCTATCAGGTCAGGACTGCTCTTGCGAAGCGAAGTGCCAAAATATTCGAAACTGAGATTTTATTATGTGTATAATCACAGAGTAAATACTTTACTCTGTGGTATAATCTATGGATCAGCGTCTATGCCTACCTTAACACTTTCAGCTAGACCCCCTTAAAATTTATGAAAAACAGAGCGGCAGTTTTTACGGATTAATTACTAGCTTAAAGCTCGTAACGGCTTTCAAAGCTCGTAACTTCTAAACTTTTCAGCATTTAGTTAGTTAGGTAGGTTGGTTGGTTGGTTGGTTGCTTGATTGGTTCGTTCACTCACGCCCACACACAGATAAAAAAGATATATTAACAAATACAAGTGTAAGTACCTGTGAGAAATACCTATCTACTTTTCGGGCCGAGGGTAGAATCCATTGGCGAACTGTTGGTAATGCGACGATAAATTGTGAGTTCAATGAGCCATAAAAATCTCCATCTCCAATTAGTCCACTGAATTAGTCTCTCACATCCGACACTAGTTTACACGCATCCAATTTGGAATCGTATACGAGTTCGCCAATTTAACATGCTTTTCTTTAGCTCACAATGTTTCAATCTTGTCCTCAAATCTTGCAACCTTAATTTAACTCACTTCCCGACTTCACATAATGATTAAATTTTGTACAGCAACGTAAGTCGGGTGCAGATGCGTAACTTCATTTTATGCCCTCGCCCCCGTAAGAGAATATCCAAGGCCGGAGGTCGATTTGGCCCACTGAGAGGCTACACTGCAAAAATGGGTAACACAAGTCACACAACGTTCATCCAAAAAATGGATGCAGCTAAGCATCATTCACTTTTTGGATTAACCTACTTTCAACCAGTTTTCGGTTGAACGTTTATCCAAATAATGGTAGTAAAAAATTCCCCAAACCTCCGATCATTATAATTAGCCTTACAAGAAACAAATCAGGCAAGATATATGCAATTGAATGTCTTATAAGGATATAAGGCAAAAATACGTATATAAGGTTATTTTTCAGTGGCGTAATCACTGAGGGGCGCGAGCCCCCTCAATGGAAAAATGTTTTAATTTTTGTAGAATTATTTCAACAATTTACCAACGAAAACGTTTCGATTTGTTTCCAAGCCGACCTAACTCATTTATCTGTGGCGAGTCCTGAGAGAAGGCATGGGGGGCACGCGCCCCCTCAAGGGAAAATGCACTTTATAACAAATAATTATTTTATTGAGCGAAATTTCTAGTGTTGCCGACGAGACGAGATTTAGCTTGTCTAGTCTCGAAACTATCTTATTCAGAGAGTGTATCGTCTCGAAAACACGTATAACTTGCATTGCGAGAGCTGTCTCGTCTCGTTTTCTATACCAATTTCTCTGTCTCGTCTCGTGGTAACACTAAATTTAACCATGTTATTTTCTAAGATATGTTATCATCTTGAAAAAAATTCTTATATAATAGCACAGGAACATTTACTCCCATCTACGGGAAATCTGAATTAACAAAATAATAAAAATAAAGTACGCGTTTACGAACAAAACGGAAGTTTATGCTAAGAAATTCATGGGTATGCAATAAAAATTTGTTACCTTTCTATTTGGTGGGGAGAGAAGTTTTTACGGAGTTATATCCGGACATGACATATTTTAAATGCCACCAAGTTTCAGGTCAAAACTCAGAAAATTACAGAAATTATTGACAAAAAAAAAAAGGGCTGGTGTCCGGCGCGGACCTCCCACCCCTTTGGTATGCGACTATTAAACAATTCTTACTAAAAAGAAAAAATATCTTTTGTTTATCCACAACTAAAAAGAAAAGCATGGAGCGCGCTAAGAATTTATAGAGTTATTTTTTATATGAAACCACGCCCCATGCTTTTCTTTTAGTCATGCATAAACAAATTATTTTTTTTTACTTTTTAGTACGAATTAACTAAGAAAGGTACGTCTTTAAAAAGTTTTATTTTTTTTACCCAAATCCTAAAGTGTTCTACAACCAGTCAAACGCCTCAGTGTTGCAGGCTAGTAGTATTTATGGGTAATATTTAAAACTTTATATGCTTATATAAAACAAATTTATATTAAAGCAGCAATATAATATTGTACTGTCACCCGACTTACGTCGCTCAGCAAATTTTCATCATTGTATGGCATCGGGAAATGAGCTAAATTCACTTGGATAATTTGAGGACACCACGAACCATGGTGAACTAAAGAAAAGAATGTAATAATAATAATAAAACAATTTCACTTGATTTTCTAATCTACGTGCGTGAATTTTATAATCAATGCTTCCGGTGCGTATAAACAAAAACAAACGAACCTGTGATTTTTCTAACCTAATCTAATCAATTGTCTAACTTTTTGTAAAATTTCGAAATGCGTAGTATATATATCATATCAACCGTTTTCTATCCAATGCTGGATGAAGGCCTCCCCCTCTTCTTTCCAGATATCTCGGTCTGCTACTATCCTCATCCATGTAGCTCCTGAAAACACTTGATTTCATCTACCCATCTTGCATTTGGACGTCGTCTCGGTCGTTTCTTTTCTCTAAGAATCCAATGGAGTACATTTGTCGTCCACCTTCCATCTGTTCGTCTAGCTATGTGACCGGCCCATTTCCACTTCATCTTCTTCGCAGTCTTGATTACATCCTCTACCTTGGTTTGTGCGCGAATCAATTCATTTGTCTTCCTGTCCCTCCTGGTTATTCCTAGCATGTATCTCTCCATAGCTCTTTGTGTGACTCTCAATCTTTGAGTCGTTTGCGCATTCAATGTCCAAGTTTCGCAGCCGTACATCATCACGGGCAAGACACAATGATTATAAACTTTACGCTTCAGACACATTGGTAGTTTGCTTCTGAAAATAAAGTGTAGTCTTCCAAACGAACTCCACGCCATTTCACATCTTCTGTTTATTTCATCAGTCAACTTGGCATTCGATGTTTTGAGCTGGCCTAGGTAAACATACTCATCAACTATGCCTATTGTCTCTCCGCTAATCTATATTTCCCTTTTTGCAGCATATTGATTGTATATGACCTTTGTTTTACTTAAATTCATTTTAAGGCCTATTTTCGAACTCTCATTATTCAGTTCTTCCATTCTGGTTTGTAGTTCTTCCGCATTTGAAGGAAACAGGACTATATCATCAGCGAACCGTAGGTGATGAAGATATTCGCCATTAATTTTAATTCCAACTTCATCCCAGTTTAAATTCTGGAACACTCTCTCCAGGACCGCAGAAAACAGTTTTGGGGAAATTGAA
>JAGDQP010003790.1:66105-90680 GCA_022664845.1 Lepisma saccharinum | reverse complement strand
TGAGAGAGAAATAGGGAAAGGTGCTAGGGACTATTTAGTTTCTTCCGCGTTGGGGGGTTAATACATGCATTTTTTGGAACCCCATGTACATCGTCTATAATATAAAGCATCGAACTGGACTTCAACTAACCCCTCTTGACTGGCCCGAGATACTGTCCGTGTTTTTTGTGGCAAAATACGTGTAATTCATAAGACGAAGTTTCGCCATAACTCCTCACGGGGCTATGCTTATTATATGTTGATGAACTTCATATTAATGAAATGATAATGGCATATAGCTTTCGTAGCACTTTTAGGAAGCTGGGTTGCCGGTAGGTGTTTATAGATGTGTGGTAATTGTTTGCAAGGAAATAAAGCATATAGAGCCTTACATATAGCGCGGAAGCTGCGGCCATAACTTGGAGTTTATCTATTTTCGCAGAGTGTATAAGGATATGCGGGCCAGCGATCTAAAACCGTCACGCCTACGTAAAAAATAAACTTTGTAAGCTTAATTTTGTATGGGCGATTTTTAGTAACTGAATTCGGTCCGTCACGATTATGAATGCGATGCTAATTGAAATTCAGATCCATGCACCAGCCGGGATTCGAATCCGCGACCTTCGAGTCGCTTACGTAGCCCCCCAACCCACACGGCTACCAAGCCGGCGTCACATATACGTATTTTTTTAGATAGTAACTCAACTCTTTACATATGTGTGTTTACTACCTTATTTCTTTATTCCAGAAATCTCTTAATGAAATCAAACATTCATATTTCTTACTTCAGAAACTAGCGAATTTGATGCGTATTTTGTTTAAAACTTACTGTGCTATCCTCTATTCTACTGTTTTCATAATTCCTGAACAACTCCCTAGATGGCGAAATAGTAGAAATCCATTGCCAACCGTCGCACTGTTCCCACTGACCAAAAGTTAAGTAACCACCAGTTAAAAAGCAAATAAAAAACGGATATTAAAGTTAGAGTTCAGGTTAACTTTAACTAGCAGTTAGTTAACTGGAAAGATAACTGGACAATGAAAAACTAGCCCTAAATGGAACAATTCTTGTAATCTTTCCTTCTACATACCCACAAGCTATCTAGGTCATTCCATGACAAATCATCACAGCTCTCAACCCAGTCATCTCAGATTTTTACGAAAATTGGTAGAATGGTAGATGACATATAGTAATGTACATATGTAAAATATTAGCCCTCAGTCATACACGGTAATAATACAGCACGGTTGCAAATATGAGAAAAAAATGTAAAATATATGCGCACAAGGTCAACAACAACAAATCATAACTTGGCTTCTAATTGTGATAGAACATTCATCTTAATTCTGATGTTAATTAATGGAAGCAGTGATTATTGATAGTGAATTTTAATACTGCAGTTATAGTTTGTTGGTGGCCATTTGCATATTCATGATACCTGGATGTAAACTCTTTGCACACCGATTTTCCGGCTAACTCGTTCTCGGTTTATTGTATGAGAAATTTAGAAGTCACAACCATAATCCATGTTAACCAACAAACATTTCATACTGATGGTTAACATTTTAGCGTCTTTTGGTGAAAAGTTGAACAAGAAGTTATTTATGGCCATATGGTTAAACTTCTATATTTAGTCATGATAGTATTCCTTGTTAACCATAAAACATCCTAACATTGATGGTTATGGTTTGCTGTTTACTCGTGGAAAAGTGGACCAAGATGTTATTTGTGGAGCTGCAAAAGCTAGCAGTTATAGTATTTTATTATAACTGAATAACATTTTGGTATTAAGGGAAAGGTTTTGACGTTAGTGAGACAGATGACGTAACCATTTGGATTATAAACTTCTGAATTCCTAATCAAGTAGTGGGACCTTCCTACCCGCGGACCCAAAACTGGATTAGTTCTCCGACTGTTCTTTCTTAAAACTATTTTATAGTGGATGAAGTGCTATTCGTTAATTTACTAATCCCACTTAGTTCCGTCCATATATGGTGGATGGGGAGCATATTAAAAAAGTTTAAGCAAATTCTCTTTGATGTGCCGACAAAACTTTATTTTTAACAAAAATCCTTTTTATCTGTTTTATTTTTAAGTTTTTGTAATCGTTTATAGAATCTTTTTTTCTGTATTTTGTGATGATCTTTCGAATGAAGCTATGTTCGAGTAAATCGGATTAACTATAGGAAAGATATTTAGAAAAAAACTAATTTTCAGGGGTCTTGTAAACTGATTGATTCGTCTGTCCAATTAATATAGCTCTTTAGTATTTATAGGATATAGCTTAATAAATATAGCTTAAAAGCTATTATTGTGTTCGGACATTTGATGAGGGACAAGCATACCCAAATTGCTTTTACTCGGGTCATCAACGATCATTCTATATCGCCTAACTGCTCATTTAGTATGTTATGCCAAGAAGATTTTGATAGTAATTCCGATACTAACTGTCAACCAGATGATGTTTTGGGATCAATTCTAGATAGGTCTTTTAAAATAAAAAATGTAAATATGTTTGACTCCTTTAACCATTCAAATACGGTATATCCACACATCTGGAGGTGGAGCAAAACAAATCAATGCAAATGTTAAACGAAATTGAAGAGAAGTTACGTGTTATGGATTCTAAGGTGAACGACTACCCGCTTTCTTGTCCTGTAAAGGCTATACAATTGGTTGTTTCACCCTCCTGTACTGATGTATGTGGTAAGATTTCTACCTTAGATAAAGGTATACAGGTTAAATTAGATGATGCTACTAATCATACTACAAATACCCTCTCTCATATGGGGGCTCAAAAGCCTCAGATGGATTCTTTAGATTGTAAAATATCATTGTTAACCCAAAAATGTAGAACACTGGAAAATTATAATTCTGATCTCATCAAGGACATTGAATTGTTACAAGAAAGGTTAAAAACTGAGAAAAAAGAGTTTCAAAATGCACTAGAACTACAGAGGTCAGAAATCAGTCGAATTAATACTTTAACTAATAAGGTCTCTGAACTCGAAAAAAATCTCTATTATAAAGACATTTATGCTGAGCCCCCTGATTTACTCTTTAGACGAAGTAATACTCAACGAATGGATTTGGGGGATCTGCACGTATTGGCGGATAGTCATGGTAGGGGGCTGGTAAACTATTTAGATTTACATTCTTCCTTTAAAGTCTTCGGCATGTTAAAACCTGGTGCCAAGGTTTTTCAAATACTAGATTCCGCCAGTTGCTCTGCTAATGTAAACTTAATTATGGTTGGATCTAACGATATAAGTTGTAATGAGTCTAACTCATTTTTAAGAACTCTCAAATCGTTTTTGGTAAGGAACTATCAGGCTACAAATATTATTTGCAATCTTCCGTTAAGGTATGACCTTCCTGCCTGGTCGATAAGGAAAGTCAGTTCTCAAATTAGTAATTTACTTAAAAAAAAATTATATATTTGAGAAGGCTGTTGGAGTTGATCTAGCTAGACTAGGAAGACGTTTTCATACACGTCATGGTCTTCACTTTAATGATCTTGGAGAAAAAATCGTTGGTATAAGTATAATTGATAAATTAAATGAAGTTCGTAAGCTATCTAATATTAAAGAACACCAAAAGATAGCTCTAGCTTGGCCAAGTCAGGAAAACTAATAAATGTATCTGCAAATAGTTATTTGCAGATACAGATATCTTGTTTGCCGGAACACCATTCTCCTAGTATGGACTTGATTATGACTCAATTAACCTCCTACAGAGGTTTCTCATCTTTGAAAGGTAACGAATATTTAAGCTCTATGACTGTAGTACATTTGAATGTTCAATTTTTACATAAAAAATCAGATTTAATTGAAATTCTGCTACAGGATATGCCTGTTCATGCTCTGCGCTTAAATGAACTCTGGTTATGTGAAGCGGAACTGGATTTTTATACCTCTTTGAATTACAAATTAATTAATTATTATTGTAGACCTGAATCAAGCTTTGGTGGTGTTGCCATTTTCTTAAGGTGGGATTTAACCTTGAAATATGAAGTAATAGATCTCTCTGAAATTTGTGAATCTAGGGTATTCGAAGTAGCTGGAGTTGTATTCCCCGAATTAATGCTTTCAATATTTTCTCTTTATTGTGTTCCTAATATAAGTATTGATATTATTACTGATAAGCGTGAGGCTCTTTTTGATACGATAAACACTTACCCTAATTTTGAATTTTTAATTATGGGTGATATAAATATAGACATTTTAAAGAGAAATTCACCTAGAGTTGGAAGATTTTGCAATGCTCTCAAATCATTTAACTGGTCCTACAGGAATGTTTTACCAACTAGAATGGAAGCCTACTTAGACAACCTCATTTCTTCAGTAGATTTCTCGAGGCTTTTTTGTGGCACTTACTCCTTTTATATATCTGATCATTTGGGTCTTTGGATTGTGTATGTTTTAAACCCTAATCTGACCGTTAAGTCTGGAGGTAGTGGGCCGTAACGATAAATTAGGTTCTCTAAAGATTCGTAATACACGCATAGGTAATATTTTTATCCTACGAAATTACTTATCCAGTATTAATATGCTACATAAGATTAATTTCCATAATATAGAAAATGCATGGTCGCAGTTCATTGGTTTTATAGAGTATGGTTTACAGGAATTTTGTCCCATCCAGCTCATTTCGAGGGAAGACAAAAATAACAAGCAATGTGTATGGTTTAATGGCAACTTGTCACGCTTGCGAAGTCAGTTGTTCTTTTGGATGATTCAGGCTAAATACAATTAGGTGCCTTATCTAAGTAAAATTCCTTAAAAAGAGTATATAGAAATGAAATCATAAAGGCAAAAATTAAATATAATGATTTTAGAATTCAAACGGCAAAAAATAAAAATAAAAATAAAAATACTATAGCTTGGTCACTTATAAAGGCGCATATTCCTTCTCAAAGGTCACAGGCCTCAATAATTGAACCAAATACTTTTAACAACTTTTTTGTCAATAGTATTCCGTCCGCTGCACGGAGACCAAATCACGATTCTGATATTATAAATCTTGGGTAACGTCTAAATAATCCTAAGGGAAGTTCCGAATTTAGTTTTGCTTCATTTAGTCCAGACAATGTGATTTTAGCTGTAAAGCGACTGAAGAATTCTCATTCGGAAGATGTTTTTGGCATCTCTTCTTATATCATTAAACAGATTCTTGATCTTGTGGTTATCCCTTTAACTGACCTATATAATTTGATTTTATTCTCAGGCTATTTTCCGCCTGTTCTTACAGATTCTATTATAATACCTATCCATAAGAAAGGTAGTCGAGAAGATCCTAATAATTATCGCCCCATAGCCCTTGTTCCGATTTTTTCCAAGATTTTCGAATATCTTTTGTTAAATCAGTTAAGTCCATTTTTTCAAAATTTTCTTCATGGTTGGTTTTAGACCGGGTTATGGGATTTTAGATGCCTTACAATTTGTGGTGAACGAAATGCTCTCCAACATGGAGCAGCATAAATATACTTCTGCTGTACTTTTGGACCTGACAAAGGCGTTAGATTCCCTTTCTTATTCCATCTTACTGGATAAACTTAGACTATATGGCATCTCGGATAGAGATTTAAACTTATTTAAGACGTACTTGTCAGATAGGAAGCAAAGAGTAAAAGTAAATGGTATCCTCTCTGACCCATTGACGATAAATAGAGGGGTACCCCAAGGATCCGTCCTCGGTCCTTTTTGTTTATACTCTACATGAACGATTTTCTTCTGTGTCTTGGAGTGCCTCCAGTTATGTATGTCGACGATACTACTATTTTAATTAATGATATTGATCTGCACTCTTTAGACAAGTTAATGGATCTTGAAATCCTAAAGGTTAAGAAATGGTTTTTAAAAAATGAACTCATTTTAAATCAGGAAAAAAACTATTAATATCACATTTTCATTAAAGAAAGGAATTCCTACATGTAAGTCAGTTAAGCTTTTGGGGTTACATTTGGATCACGATATGTCTTGGAACACCCACATAGATTCTTTAATTGCCATTTTAGCAAAGAATCTCTATCTGTTGAGAAGACTAAAGAACTCTCTCTCTCTCTCTTAAGTATTTTTGTCTTTCGTATTATGCTTTCTTTCACTTGCACATAAGCTATGGTATTCTTTTATGGGGTGGTGCCACTCGTATGACGGAGATTTTTGTTTGGCAGAAGAAAGCAATTCGTGCTATTTTGGGTTTGGCTCCTGCGATGTCCTGTAGAGGTCAATTCAAGATGTTAAAAATTTTAACTGTTCCATGTCATGTTATATGTTCTGCTATATTGTATATTAAATCTCATTTAACCCAATTTATAACTGGTAGTGATCTTCACATGTATAATACGAGAAATATGAATTTAATCAATAAATCTAATTTAAGGTTATCTAAGTCAAATAAAGCCTGTAAGTCAGTTGGTATAAAATGTTATAACTTACTACCATCTTTTATAAAGCAATTATCCTTTCATCAATTTAAATTGGCTTTGAGAACTTTATTGATCCAAATCGAAGGATATTCTCTTAAAGAGATTGAGATATTTTATTCGCCATTTTATACTTTTGTAAGTTTGTTCTTTATGTAAGGTTATTTTCTGTGATGCTGTAAATTTTGAATCTATCTGTATCTCATGCATGTTTGCTAATGATATACGAATAAATGAATTGAATTGAATCTTTGGATTATTGAAGCTAAGAAAATAGTTTTGAAGAAAAAAAAAATACTATTACATAAAAATATTGCAGTTCTCATTTCAGTGCCACATGATCTTGAATATGTGAACTTGTAAACTGTGATCTTGAATATCTAAAACAAAGTGTATCTTCAATTTTATTTTTTTAGGAATAAAGTATATTATATAGTAGGGATGGGCTCACGATACTTTCGATACCTCGATAATACAGATACTTGTAAGGTATCGGTATTGGTCGATACTTCAACTAATGAAGTAGATACTTTGAAATTTTTGACACTAATATCTTTCTCTGAAAATAATCCCATGGTAGAACGTAGGTCTTAAACTTACATCTTAAAGCTTCTTGAATTTGAATTTTATTTATGGCCTTTACGCATCTATGACTCAGGACAGAGTTAAACTATAAATTACAGAAAACAATACACTTACATTTGAATTTGAATTAATGTATGTATTATTTTATACATTTAAAGACGTTGTAAAAAAAAAAGTATCGAAAATATAAAATCGAAAATCAAGTAGAAGGTTAGAAATAAGTATCGGGCGTATCTAGACATTGTGGTGTCGACCCATCTCTAGTTGTTGAGATATACAATTCTGGAAGTGTAGAAGAAGAAATTCATAACGGCTTAAGAAATATTTAGTACTAAATGAAAGCATTCTTACATACACTAAAGATTGAGACAGAAAAGTGTCCGATTTTACCACCCTCACGGCGTCCTATATTTGCTTTCTTCGCACTCATTTTGCGTTATGTTGAGAAAAATACGCAGGATAAGCAAATTAAAACAGTAATTTTTTTTCCTCTGAATATAATACTATGACGAAAAGATTGTTGAGCATTCAAAAGAAAAATACAATGAAGGAAGGTTCGTAGTTGTGCGAGAGAAGCCAAATCCGGACTGAAAATAAGAGATCGGTTGGTGAGATATTTTATTATCCTTTAGTTCTTTGGCCCGACGCCTAGTCTCAAGTTTCAGGGAAAGCGGTTGAATTATTTCTTCATTGTCAATTTCCCTCCTGTCCCTTGGCGTACGGATCCTGTAAAACGACGTTCTTTCCGTAATTCACTACTCTTTATGGCTATCTAGCCACACATACACACAGATACCCAAATACCGTCATAAAATAAAAAGACGCACAATTTGTTCTATCGGTCAATAACTGCAAAGCCCATCCTGTCCTGCATGTTGACACTTTAGGGTTACTTTCCTCACAATTGCCGTGCTTGGGCCTTCCTCACAAGTAACACACCTTTCCCTGTAATTTGTTTTCTACTAACTCACTCACTCTATTGCTTAAGGAACTCGCAAGTTCATCGCCGCAGTAACAAACGTTCGCCGTTGGATTTTATGCTGGGCAAGTGACTGTTCAAGCCACTTTTTAGCACGACGAGGATCCCTTCTAATATTGTCATCCCAACGACGTCTCGATCTTTCCAACAGCCTCTTTCTCTCCAGCTTACCAACCACGATGAAATATAATCTTCGGTTTTTTTCCCCATTCGAGCTAATTTGTTTCCTACTTTATCACAAATCATTTGATCACTGGTCAAATGTAACAGTATTTCAATCATCCATGGTTGCACGTTCCTAAGTTGTTTCCTACTGCTGCTGTGTCTTTTCATGTCAAATGGTTTGCAGCACTCTAGCTTAATTTAATGTATTTCGCATGCATTGTCTCACACACTTTTCTCAAATTATTCTATTCACCAGAGTTGCCACCTTTTTGTTCAATAAAAAGAGACATGCTCTGTATCGGGGATCTGGGGGTAGGGGGTACTTCTACGGAAAATATTTTACCATTTGTAAGCCTTATCTTGCTTTACGGACATCCTAAACTTTTGAGGTTAAAAACTACCACTGATTTAGCTAAAATAAACTGTACTTTTGTTATTATTAACCAAGATTTTTACTCGTATTTTTTAAAATTCACCTTCACTCGCCAGTGAAAAGGTAGTTCTGGGAGTAGCGACCTTGAGAAAATTTTATTATTTAAGCAATAGAGATTTGTGTTTTACCTACGCTTCTTCGAAGATGTAAAATTTAATTTTGAATTCAGCTTGTATTTTTTAATAAGGGCCATTCTATCGCAAATCAACCAAAGTAAAAAACATTTTAAAATTTTATGGTCTCATATTTTGCTATTTTTTTGTATATTGAAAGACATGTGTGAGACTAGTTATTTCCCAGAATAAAACTTTTCCAGCCCTTAGAGTTAATTAGTAATTAATTACGCAGTTAGCTTCAAGGTCACGACTCAAAAACATCTGCATTTTATTGTTTATTTCAATAACCATAAGAGCTATGAAGCTAAAAATGCATCAGCATGTAATCTTACCTGTAGATTTCAACTCTGCAATCAAAACTAATGAATATTTTATAGGTGTAGAATTATAGCAGCATTTATAGTCCCAGGTTCAGGCCCCAAAATGAGCATGTGGTGAAAGTTGTACATGTGTGAAATTTTAGCACAAGGTGAAGAAATGCATATATTTCATGTGAGCCAAATTTGGTTTTGGGTATTTGAACCTGAGAGAGAGAAAAAATGAATAAATCTGAATGTGTTTTGCCTCATAACGAGCTTCTGATATAATGATATTGGCTATTTGATACTGTATAACTTTTATTGAAACTTTGCCACACAGTAGCCTACAGTTATAACAAAAAAATGTTTCCTTATCTACTAAACCTCATCATTGTAGAATGTATCAATGTTTACTGAAATGCTTAAACAACTTGTTAATTTTATTAACAGTTTCATGTGACACACTATGTGATCTTCCACTAGCTGTGATAATAATGTGATCTGTTGCGTCAATAAGAATGTGATCCGCTGGCACCCATACGATATCGTCGGTTGCAGGCCAGTTAATAGTGGAAGCGGGCCCTGCAGGGTGTAAGAACTTTGTGTTGCAGTCCTGATATTCCTCATAATATTTCAGCACCACCCCAATTCACCATTTGCAGCCATAGACGCACGCTACAAATTTTCCTGGATCCAAGGCTTTCACTTTTGATGTCATCTGTTCGTGTTGTTTCTCTACTCAAACTCTATGTAGGTGTTCCATTGGTGTAGAGGAAATTAATCCAATTTTTAAACTTATTACACTGTCAGGAATGAAAACATTTATTTATTGTTCCAGGTATTGTTTTTACAGGAAGAAATCTATTTTCTTGGGTAGTGCGATGCTGCTCAACATCTTCAGTTGATACAAAATCATATCATATGCACTGCAATAGTTCTACACTAAACTGTCATATGGCATTGATCACTTCGTAAATTTCGGTCCATAGTACAATCCATGATCCCAATAATATGGCTCACTGAACTGTTACACTCAAACACTGCCCACAAAATGTCTGCAGTTCACCTGGTCTATTTTGTCAGCCAGAAGAAATTGAGCTACAGGTATATAAACAATACAGTCTGCTGTTTAACTATAATTTGCTGCCAAAAGCACTGTTTTTGTTTATATGATTAGTCTTTATAAACACAGCCTGCTCTTTCCTTGGAGCAATCCCATTCCAAGGCTTTTCTGGGTGATTTCCCTGATAACATGTTCATCAACCTGTAATAGCCATATGAAGAATGTATTGAAAATAATCCCTTGCAAATTAATTACGACTGAAAATTTTACTACATATTAGAAGTTTTTTTTTTTTTTTTTGGCCTTTAGGTTCAAGTACTCAAAACCAAATTTGGCTTACATGAAATATACATATTTCTTCACCTTGTGCTAAAATTTCACACATGTACAATTTTCACCACATGGTCATTCCGGGGCCTGAGCCTGAAACTATAAATGCTCCTATAACTCTACACCTATAAAATATTCACTAGTTTTGATTGCAGATTTGAAATCTACAGGCAAAATTACATATGGATGGAAATTTTTAGCTTCATGGCTCTTTATGGTTATTGAAATAAACATTAAAATGCAAAATCAGCTGTTTTTGAGTCGTGACCTTGAAGCTAATTGCATACTTAATTACTAATTAACTCTGAGGGCTGGAAAAGTTTTATTTTGGTAAATAACTAGTCTCACCCTTGTCTTTCAATGTACAAAAAATTACCATAATATGAGACCATGAATTTTTCATCTTGGTTGACGTGAAATAATGACCCATAACTAACTTACCGGAAAATTCTTTCTTATACATATAGACTTATAAGTAACACTGGAAACTACCATAATTTTCAAAGTAACAAACAATTGACAAACAGGTAGAGACAAGTAACAATCAAAAACGAAATGTTTCCGACAATTCAACACATGGTTGCCATTTTGCAGAACCTTTTGTGCTACAATCTGAAAAACTTGCGTAGCTTGCAAAGAATTCCTTACTAATTAGAAAACAAAATCAAATTTGAAGAGTCCATGAAAGGTGATTTCTTGTAAAAAGACATTTTAAACTTCAACTCTTCCATTTACTCCCATGTATTTCATTGTTACAAAACCGCTATAACTTGGTGATTGTTTGCGCCTTTCGATTGAAATTTTCTGAGGGGTTAGCTGTCATTGTGTACTACTTGTTACGAATGCAAACTCATTTTTTTTTCTAAAAAATGGACATCCCCTCCCTTTCCCCTGGACTCTCCATTTGTATGTTTCACAGAAATAATAGTAAGTGTAGTTTTTGCCTATACTATTAAATATATCAAATAATAATAAAATATTATTTGTGCTTCAACTCTGAAAGGAGAAAATAAGAAAAATCTGTGTCCAGACGAACATTGCATCGAGCCGAAAGTTGGAGCGGTCCCGACAAAATCAGGACGGGTGGCAACCCTGCTACTCACAGAAGTATAATATATCCACAGAAATTATACCAGCCCCTTGTGCTACTGGTTTACCACACAATATCTAAAGCCAGAGGTCAAAGTTTACATCATGCGATCTTGAAATGAAAAATGTAAAAATTTTCTGTAATAGTATTTTTTATCAAGACTATGTTTTCTTAGCTTCAAAAGAAGCCCAAGATAAATGTTTTACCACAATTAGAAGCCAAGCTTTTTTTTTTTACTTTGTGCACGTATATTTTACTTTTTTTTCATGTTTGCAACCCTGCTGTATTAATACTGTGTATGACTGAGGGTTGATGTTTTACATACGTACATTGCTATATGTGGTATATAATCCTACCAATTTTCGTGCAGATCTGAGATGGTCGGATTGAGTAGTATCTATTTATAATGACTTGGCGTGGAATTGCCCATCTAAGATAAATAAAGCCACCCACCACCACTTGTCAGTCACATATTGGCATCACTTTCTTGTCATGTGTAGAGTTATTGGACGTCCTTTTTTGGAAGAACATTGGAGAGAAAGTGGACAGCGCGGACTGGTACGAGACGTGTGCTAAGGAGACGCTATGTTGCCAACTGATGCTGGGTAACAGTATGACCAGGTTATGGAGGCGGGAAAAAGACTAGATAGGTCGGTGAAAACACCAAATGGAGAAGGAAGTATGTAGGTTGCTAGAAGTAGGTAAGGAGCTTCCTAGAGGAATGTGAGGGTAAAGAATCAGAGGGAAGGGGATAATAATAATAATGAAGGGGAGAGTAAAGAAACAATTTAGAAAAATAGAATAAAAGTGCAACTAGAGACGGAACGAAGAAGAGAATGGAAGAAGAAGAAACTGTACTGCAGTGAGTTACATGCACTTGAGGAAATGATAGAGATGTACGTCTGCTCCCATCTCTTTCTAACTGTGGCAGGTGAGTTCAAAATTTTTAGGATCCTAACTCGAAAGGTGTCGTTAAAGGTATAGCCATGATAAGAAGTGTGTTCAGGTATGGGGAGGTGTGGAAGTTGTGATTTGGAGGAGTAGCGATGGTTGTTGATGCGGATTATTAGAGGTGTTTGGGTTTCTCCAACGTAGAAAGCGGAATATAGGTTACTGAGTAGGAGATAAATGAGGTTGGAAGATATGCATATATATATATATATAAGATTGTAAAAAAGACAGAAAAAATGATACTTACATAATAGAATCTTGAGACAGGAGTACAGGAATTTCACAAACACAATAGAAAAGCAGCTACGTTTCGCAAAAGCGTTTTCACATGGTAGAAGAGAAAATGGACAGAGCGGACATGTACGGGACTTGTGTTAAGGAGACATACAAACTGCTTCATTTCATACGATAAATTGGAGGAAAATTGTTCTGATTAGGAGGACTGAATCATTTCAGCAACAAGAGTTTTCTTTCGGAAGCTGCATTGGCGAAAATGGGCAATGAATCGCTACAACAACAAGAGTTTCTCATTGGAGAAACTGCGTTGAAAGAAAGAAAGGAAGAAAAAAAAAACCACTAAAACACTACAACAACAAGAGTTTCTCTTGAGAAGCTGCGTTGGAGAAAAAATCGCAGACACTGAATCCGTGTCACTGTTAATACAAACGCACTACAAAACTACCTACTAGATGTCGTTAAGAAAATGTTGCAGGTTACACATGACTACGGAATTCTTCTCCAAGTTCGCCACCGTTAGACTTTTTCTTGTATCAAACAACACATTTTTGAAAAATCGAAACAATCTCTCACCTTTCACTGACGCAATTAGGACATAGTTAAAGGTGGCGGCAGTGAATGGATCAAACTCAGTGGAAAGAATTTTTTCACCTCTTAGAAACATTCTTTTAACTTGAAAGTCCTACTAAAGGTTACTAAAAGTTGTAAACAACGAGTACATACGTTGTTACGAAAAAGAGAGAGAGAGAGAAAATGAAAATGCGAAATCTTCGAATTGTCTATTTTTCTTTTTCCAACTTTGTTACAATTTCCTCACAGCGTGTGCAAACGATATGAGAGTAATCTTCTGACAGCACAAACTACACACAATGACTTCTTTATGTTAGTTAGTTGACAAGATATTATTAATTATCCCAGTCTGTCAGATGGTTAATCTTGGAACGTAAAAGAGGAAATGTTGTTCAAAATGAAATTCGTAGAGTAATAGAAGTTAATAGGAAGGAAGGAAGGAAGGAAAAAAAAAACAAAAAAAAAAAAAAAACGAGATACCAGAGGTATTGCCTAACGAAGAAAATAGAATGGACATTTCCTTCCCTGTCCTCATATATTTTACAATTTGTTTGTGTACATCAGATTAAATAATATGTAATATTTTTGAAATTTCAGCGCTACGGTTTTGCGTTACGTAGGAATATAGCATGAAATACTGAGAATTCAATCTCCTACGTCATACAACGAAAATCATCCTCTGATTGGTTTGACGTAATCAATCCGTACTATTTCCGAAGCTATATGCTTATTCCCTATGTTACGTTCCTTATTCAGAAGTTTGAAGACGAGAAAACAAAAAAGAGAAATAACATTTACATCATCACTTAACGAAATAATTAATGTACAAATCTGTAGAACACACTTCAATAAGTTAAAACACCAAAACATATTTTTAATAACAGAAATTGCTCGAAACAATGACAGGGGGCAGTCTTAACTTGCAGTGTTCTTCCTATCGCTGGTTTGTATAACTTTTGATGTCGTGACAATTTGGCGCAATTGGTTGGCGCATGCAACTTTTAACTTTTTATACTTTCACCTAAGGCTGTTCGAATCCTATCAAAGGCCGTGTTTTATTTTACTTCACGAAACGCAAGAGTAACTTCAATGTAAAAGTTTCCATTTACGTTTTTGTTTCTTACATGCTTTTATTATTATTTTTTACAATGACATATGAAAACTATTCAATATATTCACGGGCTACAAGTAGTACGTTAAATTGTTAACAGATGGCAGTAACGAGCACTATTAATTCATGTGCTTTTAAGTTCTTGAAAAATGCTTCACTAGCATTCATTAAAAAAGTATACGATTGTCGAACGTAAAAACCCACATTTATTTTACAGAAAAAATAGGTAATTCTTTTTAAATACAAGAGTTCTAAAAAGCATTATTAGAAGATATCTTATGATTTAATCATGAAAAAAGAGATGCTATAAATTAGTGTTGAAGCTACCAAAATATATCAATATCTTAAAAAATATTAAAAGTAAAAATCAATTTTAAATGAATAAAACGAACTAAATGACATGTTAAGGCATACAGAAACGCTATTCACCACTTATACTATTTCTTTCGATCCATGTTTGCTATCTCTTTTTAAAGAATACTAACAAATCAAATACCATCTGTTCACAAGCATTCGGCAGACTGATTACGTCATAACTTGGCGGCGCCTGATTAAGCGCAAGGCTGAGACTCTTTTGAAGCAAGTCTTTATTACTCTTGATAAATGCATCACTGAAAGAAAATGTTTTCTGTAGTCTACTTTAACAGAATAATTTTTTATTGCAATAAAAAAATACTACCCGAAATGTCCATTGTTGAGATTATGAAAGTTAAACAGGGAAGCCTTCTATTAATAAGGTGCGGATAAATGTTTTTGTAAGCACACAGATGGAAGTTCTGCCAAACTGTAATGACAGAAAAAGACCATCATCTAGTGATATTACTAACCTACCGATGCAGAAAGCAGAAACTACCCTCCGGTAGCATTTGTACAAAACCTTACTTAATTATAAGTTATATGTACTTGAAAGTAAAAGGTCGGTTTAGATTAATAGAGCTACGAGAAAGAGAAAGTAAATATCTACTTATGATACAAGACCAAATACACTTATCCAGAGAATTTTGTGTTAACTGTCTTAACTTGATTCAAGCAAAGAAGGAATGTTTAAAATCCACGATAATGAAATGGGAAGCCACAGAGAGTTGATGGTCGTACTCGAGAGAATAGATCCGAGGATTACAGAAAAGGAGACGATAGAAGCATGATTAGTATCTTACCAATTAGATTGAGAATAACTGCTGCCAGCGTGAAATGGAATAAGAAAACATTTAACATGAAGCCAAGAAGTGATCAAGACAATGCAAACAAAATATATAGGGATAGATATGACCAAGTAAGAGAAAGAAGATACGACCAGAAAGATTCCGGTTCAAATAGAAATGAGATAGAACAGGAATGTTAAACAAAATAACTATAGCTAAGGAGGAAATAAATGGAACTCGAGAGGAGGAAGAAGAATTGAACAGACTAGTTCATGTAATATAAGCCATGCAAATGATGATAGAAACAGAAGAGAATATAATCAAGAGAACCGCAATTTTCCAACAGAGGTTTTGATATGAACCGACTAACGTGAGAGATGAGATGAAGTTAGCACAAGACAGAAACTAAGGTAATGCTTCTGCTAGGAAGATATGCTGAGCACGTATATCATACTATATACACCCAGTTTTCATACATACTGATCGATAAAGAAGGTAAAGAAATAAGTCAAATCGATGTTAATGTTTTGGATATGAACAGACAGCTTTGGTGGCGTTTTATACTTGATAATGGAATATTCAACATCCTTAAAACTAAAAGATACTCACATATGTGGCTGGATGTAATACGAAGCGAGTATGTAAAGTTAAAAGTCATTTAATGCTCTGAGACAAATGCCAAAGGTTGAGTGTCCATGAATTTAGATCTGCAAGGAAATATGAGTCGGTGTGGAGGTCTTTGTGCTAAATGGATTCTCGCGTGACTTAATATTGGGCAAAATTTTTTGAAGAAATTTGAAGAAGTGAATACTAATTACCTAGAAGAAGTAGAACCTTGGAAACCCCGCAAATGGAAATTAGGAAGGTGAAGAAATTATGGCAACTGAACTTGTAGATAAAGAAAACATCGGACAACCTCAGTAAATGATACAAGCATATAAAAAGTTAAACGTTAATTGATCCATGTGAGAAAAGAGGTAACTCGAGAAAAGCGAGAAAGATTTGCAGAGAAGAGGAAGAAAGATGTATCGGAAAACAAAGGAAATAGTGATGGTGAAATCTGCGTGATGTGTAATGAGGTAAAGGGTGTGCACAAATATCAAGGATGTTCTATGGTCAGCTACTGCAATGAAGATCGGCTGAAGGATCATTTAAAGATCCTTGATAATAAAAAAAAGTGCGTTTGATTATCAAGTACGTCAATTAACCGCGAATTCTCGACTGCATGTAAAACAAAAAGAGTAATTAGGAATGGAACTAAGCGAAAGAGCTCTATAGATAATACAAAATCAGATTTTTGGAACATTACCAACATTTTTATAATCATATAATGAAACTTGGGTACTGGCTTAGCGTAATGAAGCTGAGAAGATACAGGATAGAACCGCATTAATAGAGTCTATGTATATATGATTAATTGAAAAACGGTGCAAGAACTTCGCTTGTGTTTTGTGTGTATACATTAACAACAAAAGGGTGGAGGAGGAAAGATTTTTTCGTATGATTACGATTACAGAAAATTAGATGTGTTACGTCTTCATAAGATAAAACTTTTGTTATTGTCGTAATAATTATTCTCTTTTAGATATTGTTTTTCCTTAATAAGATGTCAAAATTCATTGAATACGAGGATCCAGAATGTATTTTGTGTGAAAGAAGAAATAATGAGTAATATTTAAATGAAATGTAAATAAATTGCTTAGTAATGTCTCCTGTTACTTGTCAATTATACAGCGTAACGAACATTTCAATTTAAGAGTAATGCCCTTGAAATCGTTAGATAAGCATATGCATTGCCTAGAATTAATATGAAAAGTTATTATTTAGTATTATGAAAAGATTTTCGTTCTCAAAGCTTTCTTGAAGAAAGTGATACCTTCCAGTAGCTTAATTAGACTTCAATCTAATCTATACCAAGGCATGCAAGTTCTCAATTGTGCAACCGCTCTACTGTCACTGTTGGAATATTGAAAGCTTTTTCTAAATGTGTTTCCTCCATTTCTCCGGATTTCGGGGATGAAAGTCTTCTCAATCACTTTTGTAGGTCCTTAAGCATCGATATAGGAACAGTCGAACCTGCAGATCTATTCTACCGTGCCCCTGGTCTACCATGCGTAGGTGTCGGGCGTGTTAGTCGGACAATAGTTGGACATCCAGCATTCCAGCAGGTGTAAGGAAAAAAAAACAACAAAAGTACTTAAATAAAAGACACATATACTTGGAGGTGACTTTATTTGGTCGTGGAGCTCTGGTTAGCTCCAGAACTGCTGGGATAGCAGCAGCTATTATCATATAATTTGGTTTCGAATTCACAAAACCTACCATACGCATATATTTCCTTGTGTAAGATAAATTACTGTGATTATACAATAATAACAGTTAATAACTTTAAAATGACAAAAGATAATCAAAAGAGAACTAAATAATAACAACAATATAAGTACAGAACGGAAACAATAAAAGAAAGATTTGAATTAAATAATAAATAAGAAAATTGGTCACTTCACGTAATCAATGATTTTTCTACTGCCATCTATCGAGCACCAAACACAGCCTTACAGAATCGCACGAGACAAATAGTAATTTATACGTAAAATCGTGATCACTTCCAGGGATCATTTTGTCAACATTTAAATAATGAATTGACCATAATGATACAATGATATATTTATTATGTGCAGGAGGCTTCCACATAGAATTTCCCCTGTTAAAAAAACAGAAAAGTAATGAAATGAAAAATGTTGAAACACAGTATGAATGAATGATTTTTCTGTTAAAATAATTAATATTTCAAAAATTCATTTGATTAATAAAGATAAAAAATCATTTAAATAATGGTCATGATTTAATAATAAAATTAGCTCATGATTCAATAATTAAATTAGTTCATGTTTCCATAATTCATTTTTTTCCCCATGATTAATCTACAGGTTAGGTTTCCTAATGATTTCCACCTTTTTCAAATCTAGAACTTCATATAAAGCCTTTTATTTACACTCAGATCTTCTTTGTTAGAACCTGGTAAATGTCCTATCCTGGTTGGAGTTGGTATATTATCACCTTTACTATGAAAAATTCTCCTTTTACAAGGCTATTATAAATTTGCTGCACACGTAACTTGTTCAATAGGTGAGTCTCATCTATTTCCTCTTGAGAAATTCCTTTCGGTTGTGGATCTGGTATAAGTCCTGCAAATTCACTTATTCTCTCTTCAATATTGATTGTAGATCTTTCCACGTCAAGCCAAGTGATCACAGAAGAACTCCAACGAATGTAACTCTTGTTTGAGGTTTTCTATATATAAACGGATGGCGTTTAACGTGCATACATGTTTTACTCTATATTCACAAATATAAGTTTGGAGTCTAGCAATGCAGTTTCGGAGCTTATCTATTTTAAGCACATTAGGATTTACCTTTTTTGAAGAATTTTGCTATGTTTCGGCTGTACTTTAGCTTGTGGCACAAGAGGGATCGGTGTATATTGACATTCTGAAGTTGTAATATTAGCAAGCTGAGTAATGTAACTGGAAAGACTATTTGTGATTGAAGGTAATTCTACTGTCAGGTTACAATTTCTGTAACTAGTGCTAGGCATATTACTGCTAGTATATGTCGCTGACGGTGTAATATCCGGATTATTAAGCCTCAATGGATCGGTACTCCTAGGGTTAGGTTACCCTTTGAATGAGAACGTTTCGACTTCGGGAACACACGTCCTTTTCCTATTTGATCCGTATCCTTTCTTCTCCTTTGCCTGATCATTTCTCTCATATTGCGTTATTTTTATTTTATTTTTCAATCCCTTCCATCTGTTTTTGCGTTTAAGACCTTTGTTTGAACGTTTTATCTTCTTTTCTTTTCCATTATGTTCTCACTATTCATTTTTGGTCCTGCAAAATGGCTGCCGTTTACTTTCTTACTAAGACAACCAGCTGTTACGTCATTTGGATGAAAACAAGCTACATTTGTCCTTTTGTTTGAAATATTAATTTTATTTTGTTTTTGCGCGGATGTTCTTATATCAACACCATTGCTTGAATTTGTTTCTATTCGGTTTGTTGATATTTCGACTAATTCAAAATAAGCAATCATTTCATTACTATTTTGTTGTGTCATTTGCAATTGTTTCTCTTGATTTTACAAAACCTGCCATAAGCATATATTTCCTTGGGTAAGATAAATTACTGTGATTATGCAATAATAACAGTTAATAGCTTTAAAATGACAAAAGATAATCCAAAGAGAATTAAATAATAATAATAATGTAAGTACAGAACGGAAAAATAAAAGAAAGATTTGAATTAAATAAGAAATAAGAAATTTAGCTACTTCACTTAAACAGTGATTTTCCTGCTGCCATCTATCGAGCACCAAACACAACTTTTCAGAAATGCATCATTCCTATCACGAGACAAATAGTAATTTATACGTAAAATCGTGATCACTTCCAGGGATCATTTTGTCAAGAATGATATACTTATGTACAGGAGGCTGCCAAAATTAATCCCCAAAGCGTGTTCAGATCTCGTTTTAAGCTTGAAATAAACTACGGCTAACAGTCAGTAGTACTGTATTTATGACAAAATATTTGCATAAAGGTAGTAAAAACTGAAAAAATATGTCAAGGCATTATTGAGATCTATCTGTAGTACACGAAGAGAGGAACGTTTGTAAATCGAGAGAAAAATATACCTTTGAAATACTATGTTCCAGTTCTATCTGTCTATAACTGTTGGTGCAAAACATCACTTTAAATAAATTTGATTATTAGAAATTAGAACTTAGAATTAAATTTACTCAGAAGAAATGTTTTTAAGACAAGTGGAGAACTATATATATCTATATATATGTATATATTGTTGAATGGTAAATAACACCTTATGCTAAAAGGTAAATGTAAATAGAGAAAAGCTTTATTATATAAAAGAACCCAGTTTCGTATCTAAGCAAACCAAGAAGTGAAAAGTGTCTCGTTAAAACAATCATATTATTATTTAATCTCTGTGTGTTTAAAAAAAAAAAAAAAAACAGAATAGTTAAGAAAAAAAATTAACATCCGTTTCGTGTCACGGACAAGTATATAATGAGAGAATTGACAGAAAATATATCCAGTTTCATAGACAGTGAATAAGCACATCCTAAGTTTCATCTTACATAGTCCAGAACTCATCTTACGTGGCAGTTGACTCAACATAGCAAAGTACAGACTACCAAAACCAAAGGACCAGCCAGGTTTGGATTGTCTCTGAGGAGGCAAGACTGTATTGAGAGGCGTAGACATGAACTTCTGTGATTAGTTGATAACGAGAAGAAAGTGGATGGTTTTAGTATAAAACCTGGATATTTTGGGAAGTCTTGGCTGTTGGTGTATCAGATCTACCGTCGCTATTAAGTTCGGATCTGGGACCCGAACTCTGTTCAGAAGTTACCGAGCAGCCAAGAACTTTGAAGAGAGAAGAAGAAAGCCGGCCTTGTATCCAGAGGCCACTTGCAGAAGGAAGACAGACCGAGGAGTTTACCCAAGTTCCATCTTCGCAGCAGAAAGTTTGGTTCATCGCCGCAGTTCCAAGGTACTGTAATTGGGTTCTTTATGTTTCATCCGTCAATCATTCTGATGCTCACTACGTCCGGCGTCTTGTATTATAGTTTTCAAGATTAGTCTGTATTCATGCATTGGTGTTATTTGCCTTCTGCATCTTTTCTATCGAAGTAGATTCTTTCCTAGAAGCACCAATAGAAAGTTAACTAAACCCAAGTGTTTTAATCAAAATCAGTATTTAGTAGGAAGATCCAAGTGTTCCAGAAGTAGTTATTAGGTTCTCTCTCTTCCCCGTAGACTAAAGAAAGCATTACGTAAAATGTACAATAGGTATATTTTCATATCGCAGTAAGATTATAGCAGCTCTACTACCTGAAATACGTAACCCGTGGTAAAGATATTCTCACGGTAAGTGAAATGTTTATAGAATAAAACGGAGAAATCTACAATATATATATTAATTAATTGCCTAAGAACCGCGAAATACCAGGCGCGTAAATATGAAACCGGAATTTATGTACAGATAAGACACAGTGATTGGATGACAATGCTAAGAACTATTTTATTCGAAGTATTGGCCATCGCTAGCGATACATTTCTGCCATCGGTCCGGCAATGTGTGGATGCAAGACCAAAAAAACTGTGCCTCTTGTGCTGCAAACCAGTCATCAAGCCATTTTCGTAAGATGTGAAGCGCTGGTCAGCAAGTGCGTGTCCCATGGATGCAAATAAGTGAAAATCGGAAGGCGCCAAGTATGGTGAGTAAGTCGCATGCGGAAGGATTTCCCAGCCAAACGTCGCAGTCGTTTCCTTGACCGGTTTTGCTGTGTGGGAGAGTGCATTATCGTCAAGCACAATCACTTTATGTTGTCTTTGGTCATATTCTGGTCGTTTTTCACGCAAAGCTTGATGCAAATCGATCATTTGTTGTCGGTAACGTTGGGTATTAACGGTTTCGTCAGGTTTCAGCAGTTCATAATAGATCACTCCCTTCTGATCCCACCGAACGCAAAGCATTGTCTTCCGTCCATAGCGATTTGGTCTTGCAGTCGATGTCGCCGTTCTCCTGGAGTTACCCATGATCTTTTTACGCTTAGGATTCTCGAAATAGATCCACTTTTCGTTACCAGTTACAATTCGATGGAGAAATGATTTCCTTTTGTACCTGGCGATCAGAATTTCGCAAGTGTTTTTTCGGTTTTCCTGCTGTCGTTCAGTCAATGCATGTGGAACCCATTTTCCCACCTTCTGAATTTTGCCCATGGCTTTTAAACGTATGGAAACTGCTTCTCGTGTCCCATTTAATTGATCCGCAAGTTGTTGTTGCGTTTGTCTGTCATCCTCATCCAACAAAGCTTGCAATTCGCTGTCTGCAAGCTTTTCCGGTGGTCTTCCACGTTCTTCTTTTCTTACGTCAAAATCGCCACTTTTAAATTTTGTAAACCACGCATAGCACTGTGACTTACCAAGAGCATAATCACCGTAAGCTTCGACAAGCATGCGATGCGATTCTGCAGCAGTTTTCTTCAAATTGTAACAAAAAACAATGCTGTTCGCACATCATAGTTTGTAGGTACAAATTGCGCCATGTTCAACGCTATTAAACACTACACTATGACATGAAACTTGTCTGGTTGTGAGTTGCAAATCGTTATCAGCAGTCAAAACAAGCAAGTGGCACCAAGGACGCATTTTTAAGGTAACCACAGTGACAGCTAAAGCCGTCTATGCACAAATTCCGGTGTCATATTTACACACCTGGTATACGGATTAGTACTTCGGAAGGAAATTAGGTTGGTTGTGTGAGGAGGCGAACCTTCAACCCTTGGTGTAGAAAATCTTCGCTCAAACGACTACACTATTATAAGTCTTTCTTGTGTATATTTCGTAATAATCATTTTTCTTACATACTCACTTCATTTGTTTACTGTGTATTTTAATGAGTAGGCTTGTATCCACTATCCATTGGCATATTATTCATTAAGACATTTGCAAGGTATGTAAGAGCATCACTCACGGCTCTGGCAAGACCGCAACTGATAGATGGAGACTCTCTTGCTGCTCAGGGCGAGACACATTTTGGATTTGGTGGATCGATGAACAGGGGACAGATGGCCCTATGAATATATTGGACATTCGTCCTGTTAACTAACTAGACTATATTAAAATGATCTGCGCGTACAGGCACGTGCCAGACACACTCACAACATAAACACAGTGAAATGTCTAATACAATGTAAACAAACATGTGTAACATGACTGTCAACAACAGGCAGACAACAACAACTAACTCAACAGCAAAATAAGATGGAGCTGGAATCGCGAGAGGAGGGACTTGAAGGACCACACCCAAATCATCGCTATAAAAAGTCAGACATCAAGGCAAGAGGCATCACTCGCTTTCGATCGGGTGGTCACTCCTCTCTTTCTAACCGTTCTCAGTGACTTGCACTGGAACACCTTCCTTATACTCTGGAGCTTGTCCATGTATATCCTACTATCCGTCTCTGGGGCTTGCCCAGGACAAAACTCCTACCTACTCTAACCTAGTCACTCGTCCGCTCTCGAGTTGCTTCGACTCGGAGCAAATACCTAGCCCTCGCAGAGCTTGTCAACGGGGTTTCCTTCTAAAGCATCCATTCATTCGTGGTGGTGCTGACCCTCACATAAAACCGATCACTTGCGACGAGGCTACCCCGAGAAGATCAGGAGAGTTAACTAAAATTGTATATAGAATTAGTACTGGACGGTGTCATCAAATTCCGGGAACTTGTACACGTATATAATAAAAACTGGTTGTGGGCTACTCCGTGTATCAATTTAGCTCTTGCGATATATAAAGGTGATATTTTAAATGAAACACTGGGCGAACTTGATTATTTTTAATTTCAGTTGTGGCTCGGGCCGAAGCCCGAGGAATACTCTATTTTACATAGATTACACGCTCTTATATAACAGATAAAAAGTTGTGATGCGGACTCTTCCGCTATAAAAAATGTAGTTCGATGTGAGTATTAGTGCGCTCTGTACTTTGGTGCTATTTTATTTGTAATATGCTCTTAGATAATATTTAATTTTTAGTCTTTGAAATAAATTAGTGTTAGTATTCTACAACTGTAAATATGCCAAAACATTCAGCGTAAAAATTATATATATATATATATAAGGCAAATTTATGATAAAAAGTAAGGAAAATACTTACAGCTTATCTGTTCCGTAGAAAAACTAACACACACACACACGTACATAACACTAATATTCACATAGTTTTTCTACGGAACAGAAAAGCTGTAAGTATTTTCCTTACTTTTTATCATAAATTTACCTTAGATTACCCTTCCGGCTAATCTCTGTATTAGTGATATATACCGGTATATATATATAGGGTGTCCCATTTTAATCAAACCACTGGAATATTGCAAAGCAATGAAAGAAAATACAAAAAGTGTGCAGTGGAACATGTACCGACAGAGGGAGGACAGCCTTCCATGCACAATTGAGTTATGTCACATGCACCAGTGTTGCCACCTCAACACAAACTTATATTTTTTTCAAATGG